>JALPQI010018196.1:0-23316 GCA_025490895.1 Thaumatotibia leucotreta
TCCGATGATGGGATCTCGGAGAAATCGGTGGAAGTCGGTTGTTTTTAATTTTTTAATTTGGTGATTATATCTTACCAAGTATCTTGGCCGTGTAGTGACAGATGGATATTTATTATTTCGTATCACCGTTTAATGTCACCCTGTATCACCTTAACCGGAGATTCTCTAGTGTTTGTATTGAAATTAAATCTTATTTTTTAATGATAGGTGTCCCAGGAAGAGCGAAGGTTGCTAATAACCAAACAAGAGCAGCTAGAGGCTGAACTAGCCGAGACGAAGACGTCGCTGGACGAGAAAACCAAAGAAAACGAAACGCTTGCTGAAAGAGTTCGGTAAGTCTTGTACTTCAAATATTACTATGTGCTTCAAGTCAAGTCAAGTCAAAGTATTCTTTATTCAAGTAAGCTTATTAATGAGCGTTTTCGAATCGTCTGACACTATCAAGAGAGAAAAAAAATCTACTACTGGTTTTAACCCTACGCCGTTCCTGAGAAGAACCAGTAAGAAACTCAGGTGGACTTATTTTATCAAAACAATACAGGGTGTTTTTTTTTCGACCGTTCAAATTCTACGTAGTACATTCACTACGGCCGGCGTAATGCCGCCAATTTGTATGAAACAGCTGATTTTTTTTTCGCGATTTCGACTTTGTCTCCATAGTAAAAGTTGGTGAGTATGACCTACACATTCACTACGTAGAATTTGAACGGTCGAAAAAAAAAAAACCCTGTATAATAATACTTCTTATCAAAATAACATGCATTAAAAAAATTATAAAAAAGAGAAATAAATGAAGGATCATAATAATAAACAAAAATAATTATTATTGTACAAGTTCACAATATTATTAAGGATCTGTATCTATACTACTAGAGATGTAAAGGCCTCTAGTTGTCAGAATAAAGAGAAATTAAGATTTAAAGATGTAAAAGGTCTCTAAACGTCATGATTTTAACAATAATAATAAAATAGAAAATTAACAATTTAGTGACAATCACAAAGCAACTTTTCTTATTATACAGGGTGTTTGAGATAACGATGTAGGAATTTCTGGAGGCGGTAAAGGAGACTAATTGAAAGAGTTTGAACCCTATTTACCTTAGTCCAATATGTGACAGTTTTTTTTTAAATCACGTTTTTCAAAATGTTTAGTTTTATACCAAAAATTTACTTAAAAAGTTAAATTTAAAACAAAATATGCAATAAATAGCATTGGTTTTTTTATAATTAACATAACAATTAGTTGAGTAATAAATAAAAAAAAATTTAACACCCACTTGCCACACACAACATTTTTTTAAATAATTTTTCTAGTTCATCATTATTGATTTCTAACAGTAAATTAAACTTTATCGGCCTGTGAAAAAAAAGTAGTCGGGATATGAGTCTTCCTATTCGTGTAAAAACATGCTTGATTTTCTAGGTTTTGATTACAAAAAAAAAGTACAGCAAAATAGCAATTAGTTTAAAAGTTACCGTCGATCAATTGTTGAACGCCGTCACCAAACAAAATAAGTTTCTTGTAGTTAGTAGGCAAGTGCGAGTTCAATTTTTTTTTATTTAAAAAAAAAAACTGTCACATATTGGACTAAGGTAAATAGGGTTCAAACACTTCCAATTAGTCTCCTTTACCACCTCCAGAAATTCCTACATCGTTATCCCAAACACCCTGTATAAAAGACAACAGCCAATACCTTCAATCACTTGATTTTTGTTGTTCTGTCCCATCACACAGGGGACAACGGTTGAATAGTTTGTTCGAAGAAAGTATCTTGCAAGGTCTGCTATCATGATTAGTGGGTGACCCACATAGGAAGGTGACCCGCATAAAAAAAAAACAAAGTTTAGTCAATTTCAGTATTCAGTATTCATTTAATCATTCCTTTGTGTGTCACTACAATAAGGTAACAAACTAAAACTAACTAGGTAACTAATGACACTATACAATAAGACCACAATACAATATATTTACATTTATACGGCCGGCAATGAAGGTATATATGGCGTCAGAGAGGGTGACATTTATTTATTATTATGTACCTATACACCGTGTTTTTATTGATTACCGTTAAATTTAAGGGAAGCTTATTTATGTCAAAAATAATCAATTTCTCTAAGAAACTAGTGTCTTAACTCTTACTGTTATTGAGTGATTAAAAAAATAAGTTTAATGACTAAACAAGTGTATTGTAACCTTTATTACATCCTAATGTTACTTACTTTGACAAGTGCCGTCAGCAGCCGTCAGTCGCCTGAGATGTTATTCTTAAGGTTCTCTCACACTTGCCATTACAATAGGGATGATGACTGTAGTTAAAATAAATTATTTAACAATATGCACGACATAATACATGAAGAAAATATTACTAAGATGTAGATTGCAGTCATTTTTGTACAGAACTTTTATTTAATAAATTGAAAAGAACTTAAAAGAGTAGGTCATTTGGCAGTACTCAAACGTGACGTCACTTTTGAGTATTTCATATAAAATTCCATAGTGGTGAATAATGGTGATCGTTTTGACAGTTCGAAAAAAGATGCTGATTTGACTTGCCAGACATCATGCCTATTACTATGATTGTATGAAAACGAAAAGAAATATTTTTTTTACGAAATTAACATAAGCCGATATACCAGGCAACTTATATTAATGTCCCAAGTTACCTGTCCAGTTTAACGGAAATCAATAAAAACACGGTGTAAGTATTTTTTTTATAATATTAATTTAAATTAAATTAATATTATAAAATTTTAATGCTATTAAACTGTGATTTTAAGGGTGACCCAGGAAAACGTAACCATGGCAACGAGTGCCATAAAAAAAATGTGGACTCATTTATAGAAATCTAGGTATTTCACAAGCAAAATAAGAAAACAAGACTGGCGTTTATAAACGAACAAACACATACGTTACATATGTATTCGTAATCGTTGCTCAAAGGCCTTAATTTTGATACCCTACTCCACAGGCTTCTTTCAACGTGACCTCATATTACTCATATAGCTCATATCTTATATTATAACACTCGCGGTAGCATAAGGATTCCAACAATACCTCATACATCGAAATCATTTGAATTAATGGAAAACTTTGTACCATTATTAGAAATAGGTACTGCAGATATATTTGTTTTTTTTTTTAATGAAAATAATGTCAATTTTTTTTCTTCTACGCCCTCGTTCCTCGCGTCGTGTTCACTTATTTGACTCTTTGTCAGTAAATCTCTGTTCCTCGCCGGTAGGGACGTATTATTGTGTATAGTAGGGGTGTATTATCTATCATGTTTAATACGTACACAGGGCACGCGCACAATGAAACATTTGAATTTATTCTAAATCCTTATTACTGGATGTCATTGCAATATACCCGCAGGAAAAGATTCCGTCTGTTTTCCTCGTATTTTAGTACAAAAACCGCGTTTTTGCATATTTTTCTCGCTCCGTTGCTCCAATGTCGCAGTGTAAGTTGAAAAACTAACTAAAAAACTTAGTGAGGATGACGTCACTAAGGATACTTGTGCAGATTTTTTTTAGGTACATATATTATGTTCATCATCATCATCATCATATCAGCCGAAAGACGTCCACTGCTGAACATAGGCCTCCCCCAAAGATGGATGCGGGTGGCGCAGGACCGGTCATTGTGGCTTGGGGGAGGCCTATATTATGTTCAGATAAACAATATTTATTCCATTTTTAAATTTCTTATAAAATTATCGTCTACTGTCACTTGGTTATGCTGCTATTTTATGGGTCGAATGCAAAAACAAAACACCTACTTAACCTACATAATTAGGGCATTTTCACTTTTTGGGTCACCCAATTAGCGTCAAGTTAAAAAACTTAAATTTTTTAGTCACGACAATTAAGCACTAAATTTCGATAATAACTTGCTTAAGGTGTTCATTTTACAAACTATAAGCCATATTAAAATTTAAAAACACCGATCGAGTTTGGATTCCTAAAGATATTGTACTTAACTATTGTTACAAAGCTGTCTGTAATTAAGGTTTTTTTTTTAATTTCGCGCTTATTGTGTGTCCCTAAAAGTGAAAATGCCCATTAAAGGCCTTACTTAATAAATCGAGGTATATTCGTAACTCCTTAACTATATATATTTTTTTGCAATCGATACTTATGTAAATTACATAAAGCTATGAATATTTGCAGAACATTAGAAAGCACAGTAGAACGGTGCGAGGCAGAACGCCTCCAATGGGAGCACGAGGCAGGAGCGGCTCGCGAGCTGGCCGGCGCGAGGCAGATACAACTCACGTCGCTCGGAGAGCTACTCGAGCAGGCTAAAGCTAAGGTGAGACTAGAACAGAACGGTGCGAGGCAACACAATGGCAGCACGAGGCAGGAGCGGCGCGCGAGCTGGCCGGCGCGAGGCAGATACAACTCACGTCGCTCGGAGAGCTACTCGAGCAGGCTAAAGCTAAGGTGAGACTAGAACAGAACGGTGCGAGGCAACACAATGGCAGCACGAGGCAGGAGCGGCTCGCGAGCTGGCCGGCGCGAGGCAGATACAACTCACGTCGCTCGGAGAGCTACTCGAGCAGGCTAAAGCTAAGGTGAGACTAGAACAGAACGGTGCGAGGCAACACAATGGCAGCACGAGGCAGGAGCGGCTCGCGAGCTGGCCGGCGCGAGGCAGATACAACTCACGTCGCTCGGAGAGCTACTCGAGCAGGCTAAAGCTAAGGTGAGACTAGAACAGAACGGTGCGAGGCAACACAATGGCAGCACGAGGCAGGAGCGGCGCGCGAGCTGGCCGGCGCGAGGCAGATACAACTCACGTCGCTCGGAGAGCTACTCGAGCAGGCTAAAGCTAAGGTGAGACTAGAACAGAACGGTGCGAGGCAACACAATGGCAGCACGAGGCAGGAGCGGCTCGCGAGCTGGCCGGCGCGAGGCAGATACAACTCACGTCGCTCGGAGAGCTACTCGAGCAGGCTAAAGCTAAGGTGAGACTAGAACAGAACGGTGCGAGGCAACACAATGGCAGCACGAGGCAGGAGCGGCTCGCGAGCTGGCCGGCGCGAGGCAGATACAACTCACGTCGCTCGGAGAGCTACTCGAGCAGGCTAAAGCTAAGGTGAGACTAGAACAGAACGGTGCGAGGCAACACAATGGCAGCACGAGGCAGGAGCGGCTCGCGAGCTGGCCGGCGCGAGGCAGATACAACTCACGTCGCTCGGAGAGCTACTCGAGCAGGCTAAAGCTAAGGTGAGACTAGAACAGAACGGTGCGAGGCAACACAATGGCAGCACGAGGCAGGAGCGGCTCGCGAGCTAACCGGCGCGAGGCAGATACAACTCACGTCGCTCGGAGAGCTACTCGAGCAGGCTAAAGCTAAGGTGAGACTAGAACAGAACGGTGCGAGGCAACACAATGGCAGCACGAGGCAGGAGCGGCTCGCGAGCTGGCCGGCGCGAGGCAGATACAACTCACGTCGCTCGGAGAGCTACTCGAGCAGGCTAAAGCTAAGGTGAGACTAGAACAGAACGGTGCGAGGCAACACAATGGCAGCACGAGGCAGGAGCGGCTCGCGAGCTGGCCGGCGCGAGGCAGATACAACTCACGTCGCTCGGAGAGCTACTCGAGCAGGCTAAAGCTAAGGTGAGACTAGAACAGAACGGTGCGAGGCAACACAATGGCAGCACGAGGCAGGAGCGGCTCGCGAGCTGGCCGGCGCGAGGCAGATACAACTCACGTCGCTCGGAGAGCTACTCGAGCAGGCTAAAGCTAAGGTGAGACTAGAACAGAACGGTGCGAGGCAACACAATGGCAGCACGAGGCAAACTGGTTGACACTTCGGAGGGTATTGAAAAACGTCGTACGTAAGTGAAAAAAGGAAATTCGTAACTCGTCTTGATTAAAATTTATCGCCCTTCGCAGCGTACCTAATTTTTTGCACTCGTCTCGTAATGTATTATTTCGTGGTTCAAGTGGACAGAATTAGGACATGCAATACCGGGATTCATTTATATGCAATCACGGGATTTGTCATTATAAAATTCTTTGATTGTATACATTTGAATCCCGGTGTGCTCTAGATAGAATGGCACTCAGTTTTGTCTAAATAACCTATTTAACCCTTAACCACTGACGTACGAATTGTGATACGTCGTCAAACTCCCTACGTTGTTCCATTAAGGCTTAAATTCGGCTACCGCAAAAACACGTCAGGGTTAGAAATGTGGCTTTTTATATATTTTTTTAATTTTTTTTACATTTTTGGAGAACCAACAGCTAAAAAAACAATAATAAAATTTAAATTGGAAACAGGAAGCCAATTATGGGGACTCACAGATAGTTCCACGATAACAGAAAAAAACAGGTAATACTCACGAACTCACAGGTCCGCACTTCTAAACCGAACTCAAGATTCAAATTAAAGTAACTTAACTGAAAGTACAATTGCAACAATGCAAAACAGGTACAACAACAAAAAATCAATTACATAAATAACAAAAACTTAAAAGGAAATGTTGTTTTACAGTTGGCAGAACGAGCGGGCGCGGCAGAAGGCTGTGCCGAGGCCGAGGCAGCGGCAGCCGCGGCTCGACGCGAGGCCGAGGCAGCATCAGCGCGAGCACTCGCGCTACACGAGCGCCTCGCGCACGCGCAGCGCCAGCTCGACCGCGCGCACAGCGACGCGCGCCGGCTACATGACGACGCGTTGGTGAGTGTCTAGTGATACACGAGGCAGCGAGGCCGAGGCAGCATCAGCGCGAGCACTCGCGCTACACGAGCGACGCGCACATGCTACATGACGACGCGCTGGTGAGTGTCTAGTGATACACGAGGCAGCGAGGCCGAGGCAGCATCAGCGCGAGCACTCGCGCTACACGAGCGACGCGCACATGCTACATGACGACGCGCTGGTGAGTGTCTAGTGATACACGAGGCAGCGAGGCCGAGGCAGCATCAGCGCGAGCACTCGCGCTACACGAGCGACGCGCACATGCTACATGACGACGCGCTGGTGAGTGTCTAGTGATACACGAGGCAGCGAGGCCGAGGCAGCATCAGCGCGAGCACTCGCGCTACACGAGCGACGCGCACATGCTACATGACGACGCGCTGGTGAGTGTCTAGTGATACACGAGGCAGCGAGGCCGAGGCAGCATCAGCGCGAGCACTCGCGCTACACGAGCGACGCGCACATGCTACATGACGACGCGCTGGTGAGTGTCTAGTGATACACGAGGCAGCGAGGCCGAGGCAGCATCAGCGCGAGCACTCGCGCTACACGAGCGACGCGCACATGCTACATGACGACGCGCTGGTGAGTGTCTAGTGATACACGAGGCAGCGAGGCCGAGGCAGCATCAGCGAGCACTCGCGCTACACGAGCGCCTCGCGCACGCGCAGCGCCAGCTCGACCGCGCGCACAGCGACGCGCGCCGGCTACATGACGACGCGCTGGTGAGTGTCTAGTGATACACGAGGCAGCGAGGCCGAGGCAGCATCAGCGAGCACTCGCGCTACACGAGCGACGCGCACATGCTACATGACGACGCGCTGGTGAGTGTCTAGTGATACACGAGGCAGCGAGGCCGAGGCAGCATCAGCGAGCACTCGCGCTACACGAGCGACGCGCACATGCTACATGACGACGCGCTGGTGAGTGTCTAGTGATACACGAGGCAGCGAGGCCGAGGCAGCATCAGCGAGCACTCGCGCTACACGAGCGACGCGCACATGCTACATGACGACGCGCTGGTGAGTGTCTAGTGATACACGAGGCAGCGAGGCCGAGGCAGCATCAGCGAGCACTCGCGCTACACGAGCGACGCGCACATGCTACATGACGACGCGCTGGTGAGTGTCTAGTGATACACGAGGCAGCGAGGCCGAGGCAGCATCAGCGAGCACTCGCGCTACACGAGCGACGCGCACATGCTACATGACGACGCGCTGGTGAGTGTCTAGTGATACACGAGGCAGCGAGGCCGAGGCAGCATCAGCGAGCACTCGCGCTACACGAGCGACGCGCACATGCTACATGACGACGCGCTGGTGAGTGTCTAGTGATACACGAGGCAGCGAGGCCGAGGCAGCATCAGCGCGAGCACTCGCGCTACACGAGCGACGCGCACATGCTACATGACGACGCGCTGGTGAGTGTCTAGTGATACACGAGGCAGCGAGGCCGAGGCAGCATCAGCGCGAGCACTCGCGCTACACGAGCGACGCGCACATGCTACATGACGACGCGCTGGTGAGTGTCTAGTGATACACGAGGCAGCGAGGCCGAGGCAGCATCAGCGAGCACTCGCGCTACACGAGCGACGCGCACATGCTACATGACGACGCGCTGGTGAGTGTCTAGTGATACACGAGGCAGCGAGGCCGAGGCAGCATCAGCGCGAGCACTCGCGCTACACGAGCGACGCGCACATGCTACATGACGACGCGCTGGTGAGTGTCTAGTGATACACGAGGCAGCGAGGCCGAGGCAGCATCAGCGAGCACTCGCGCTACACGAGCGACGCGCACATGCTACATGACGACGCGCTGGTGAGTGTCTAGTGATACACGAGGCAGCGAGGCCGAGGCAGCATCAGCGAGCACTCGCGCTACACGAGCGACGCGCACATGCTACATGACGACGCGCTGGTGAGTGTCTAGTGATACACGAGGCAGCGAGGCCGAGGCAGCATCAGCGAGCACTCGCGCTACACGAGCGACGCGCACATGCTACATGACGACGCGCTGGTGAGTGTCTAGTGATACACGAGGCAGCGAGGCCGAGGCAGCATCAGCGAGCACTCGCGCTACACGAGCGACGCGCACATGCTACATGACGACGCGCTGGTGAGTGTCTAGTGATACACGAGGCAGCGAGGCCGAGGCAGCATCAGCGCGAGCACTCGCGCTACACGAGCGACGCGCACATGCTACATGACGACGCGCTGGTGAGTGTCTAGTGATACACGAGGCAGCATCAGCGCGAGCACTCGCGCTACACGAGCGACGCGCACATGCTACATGACGACGCGCTGGTGAGTGTCTAGTGATACACGAGGCAGCGAGGCCGAGGCAGCATCAGCGCGAGCACTCGCGCTACACGAGCGACGCGCACATGCTACATGACGACGCGCTGGTGAGTGTCTAGTGATACACGAGGCAGCGAGGCCGAGGCAGCATCAGCGAGCACTCGCGCTACACGAGCGACGCGCACATGCTACATGACGACGCGCTGGTGAGTGTCTAGTGATACACGAGGCAGCGAGGCCGAGGCAGCATCAGCGAGCACTCGCGCTACACGAGCGACGCGCACATGCTACATGACGACGCGCTGGTGAGTGTCTAGTGATACACGAGGCAGCGAGGCCGAGGCAGCATCAGCGAGCACTCGCGCTACACGAGCGACGCGCACATGCTACATGACGACGCGCTGGTGAGTGTCTAGTGATACACGAGGCAGCGAGGCCGAGGCAGCATCAGCGAGCACTCGCGCTACACGAGCGACGCGCACATGCTACATGACGACGCGCTGGTGAGTGTCTAGTGATACACGAGGCAGCGAGGCCGAGGCAGCATCAGCGCGAGCACTCGCGCTACACGAGCGACGCGCACATGCTACATGACGACGCGCTGGTGAGTGTCTAGTGATACACGAGGCAGCGAGGCCGAGGCAGCATCAGCGCGAGCACTCGCGCTACACGAGCGACGCGCACATGCTACATGACGACGCGCTGGTGAGTGTCTAGTGATACACGAGGCAGCGAGGCCGAGGCAGCATCAGCGCGAGCACTCGCGCTACACGAGCGACGCGCACATGCTACATGACGACGCGCTGGTGAGTGTCTAGTGATACACGAGGCAGCGAGGCCGAGGCAGCATCAGCGAGCACTCGCGCTACACGAGCGACGCGCACATGCTACATGACGACGCGCTGGTGAGTGTCTAGTGATACACGAGGCAGCGAGGCCGAGGCAGCATCAGCGAGCACTCGCGCTACACGAGCGACGCGCACATGCTACATGACGACGCGCTGGTGAGTGTCTAGTGATACACGAGGCAGCGAGGCCGAGGCAGCATCAGCGCGAGCACTTGCGCTACACAAGGCAGCAGCGGTGACAGAGAGTGCGAGGCACGAGGCAAAAGCAGCTTCTGTTTCACAAGTGACTTACATTGGAGTTAAATAAAAACTAGGAATTTATTAATCACGTTGTATGACGCGACGCGACATAGTGTATTTAGTGACGCGCACCGGCTACATGACGACATGCTGGTGAGTGTCTATAGTTGCCGATTTCTAAGAATAATATATGACTTTAAGACTATCAGAAATATCGTGAGTCTTAGCCTCATATTAATAAGGTGTATAACTGTCAAATGATCCTTCTTTGAAATCGGCAACTATAGCGGGGGGCTGCGAGGCAGCGATACACGAGGCAGCGATAAGGTCGAGACACGAATCTTCACGAGTATGATGTTGATGATACGCTGGTTATCAACAGTTTTTCCAATCTAATATCGAAAACCTGATCTCGCATTTGATTGTTTGGGTTAGGAAATTATGGTTACTCATATGTCGCGCACAAATGAAACAATTTCATAAATTCTTATACCAATGTTGTAAACAGACTCGGCAAATATGTAGGACATTTATTAATGTGAGTTCGGCACAATAATAAGTATTAGGAAACAAGTATACTTTTATGAATTTGACGCCTAATTTCGTGCAGTAAAAAATAATGTTTATTAACAGCCATTACACACTATGATAATACTATTTATAAATACAGTGCGCTATTTAAAATCACAGTCAGTCATTTATTCGTCAAATTGCTAAAGTAGAAAAAATTAATAAGGACATAAAACCTTTCAATCTACTTTATTGATTTTTCTATGACAATATCACGTATCCGTTTTGAAATATCTACAAAATGTCAAATATTTTCAGGTGTCCCGCAATAACGCCAAGTCCACGATCTCAGAGCTGGAATTCCAACTGGAACAACTACGACAAGAGAAGGCCACTTTACAAGCCGAACTACAAACCGCAAGAGACTCCACAGCAGAATTACAAGTCCAGGTGTGTACACCAAATATGTATAGTTCGAGAAATATTATTTGACCGACTGTTATCTTACTTACGACCTTTTATTTTGCGTTGACACTTACTAGACAATCAAATACAAATATTTATTTATAACACCAATATTACAAGTCCACATAACTAATTATCAATAATAATTAATTACATTTCATGTAACTCAAACTCAAAAATTCACCCACACCGTACAATGTTAGGTCGAGAAGCCACTTGCGTAGTCTGACCTTAAATACTGCGGTGGAAGCTGCATATCTGGATGCTTAGCCAAGTTGCCAATCGCTAGCGCTTGCTAGCGCATCGCAGTTTTCCCTCTCTGTCACTCCTTCATATTAGTGCGACAAAGAGGGAAAACTACGATGCGCTAGCAAGCGCTAGCGATTGGCAACTTGGCTAAGCACCCTGACATGCTCAGGTAGTCTATTATATATACCGACGGGCCCATCACGTAGGCAATCAGCAGTCGAACACTTTTCTATTGTTAATCACGCAAAACAAAAGGTCGTAAGTGAGATTCATCATCATCATCATCATCATCAGCCTATGATAGTCCACTGCTGGACGTAGGCCTCTCCTATTAACTATGCGTATAGACGCATTAGGAGGTAAATGCCCATAATCGCCACGCTGGGCGCTGGGGTAAGTGAGATTAAATCGATCAAATAATGTTTCCCGAACTATAACTTTTAGTATCTAGAAAATAGTTCACACACACAAACTCATACATTCACACACACATCTGGTTTTTAGGGTTCCGTAGCCAAAATGGCAAAAACGGAACCCTTATAGTTTCACCATGTCCGTCTGTCCGTCTGTCCGCAGCATAGCTCAGTGGCCGTTAATACTAGAACTTGGCAATTTAGTACAGGTATACATATTAATCATGACAACTAAGTGGTAGAATAAAAATAAGTTTTTTTTCTGGTACCTCCCCAATTGGTCCATCGCTTCATTTGGGATTCAATATATGCCCTCGAAATATCATTTTGATCCCTTGTAACACAAATAACTATTATTTCAATTGCGTATACAAGCAGGCTTTCAGATTTGTCAAAACTAACCCGTGATGACATGTCAATACGACCTAGCATAGCTGTAAACTTGGTAAAATTTTCTACGGTTACCGCGATGATTACTCGTGAAATGAAACTGTAAAAACTCGCGAGTTATCCGTTTATATAATATTATTTCATGTGTAAAGTTGGTCTTTTGGAGTAAAATGATCTATGAAGTACTTGTCCTATCCTACCAATACCATGTAGTGATCACGATAACCCCCACCGATGGCCATTGGGGCAGGAAGGTTCTTGAGTGGAGGCCACGTACCGGAAGGCGTAGCGTGGGTAAGCCCCCCCAAGGTGTACTGATGACCTGGTGAAGATCGCAGGAGTCCGCTGGATGCGGGTGGCGCAGGACCGATCATTGTGGCAATCTTTGGGGGAGGCCTTTATTCAGCAGTGGACGTCCGTCTTTCGGCTGATATGATCCGTTTTTATAGTATTATTTCATGTGTAAAGTTGGTATTTTTGAGTGAAACGATCTATGAAGTACTTGCCCCACCCTACAAATACCATGTAGTGATCACGATAAAATAATAAACCCTTTAAATTACAGCTACAAGTGACAAGCGACGAGAAGCTAGCACTAATGAGCCGCGCCGGCGAAGCGCTGGCGCACGCGGCCGAAGTCGAGAGACAACTCACTGACGCGAGGGCACGGAACGCGCAGCTCGCGAGGGAACGGGAGAGAGACGTAATTTTATTTTACTTATTTATTATATTTTTATTTTTACATTTGGAGAACCAACTGCTAAAAAACAATAGAAAACTTAAACTGGATACAGAGAGCCGATTATAGGAACAGACCAATAGTTCCACGATAACAAAAAAAATACAGGTAAGTATACACATTGACTGTACTGACGAACTCACAGTTCCCCACTTTAAAAATGCAAATTAAAGTTCCTTAACAGAAAATACAATTATATGACAATTGCAACAAGTGTGTATCGTGTTATTCGTGTTCAACAATGTGTGTGTTGTCCAACATTTCACACTTTGCATTTTGTTTGTCTGTTCAATCTATAAGAGATTGTACCTGTTAAATACGTGGCAGTTCTTTTTCACCAGTATAGAAATAGCCAGTGATACGGAATAGAATTTTCCCAAATGTAAATAAAAATACAGGTAAGACCCTAAAAAGATATTTAATTTCGTTCCTTTCGGCGTCGAGACCTTTGGTCCGTGGGGTCCTTGCGCTCTGAGTCTCTTTAAAGACCTATTAATAGTACATTGTGCATCAAGGGAGGTAAGTACGGAATTACCAACGAGAGTGTTAGAAGCCCCACGCCGTTAGGCAGAGGGCTTTTATGACTCGAGTTAGTATTCCGCTTACCGACCGTGATGCATACAATGTTTTTCATCACACTTACCAACCAAAAAATAAGTTTTAAGACATAATATTATTAAATTACGTACTGATATTTCTATTACTCCCTAGGGAATTTCACTTTTCTATTACTCCCGCTACGCGCGCAAGCAATGGCGTGCTTAGACAGCGAGTGTGATGAAATAGTACATTGTGCATCAAGGGAGGTAAGTACGGAATTACTAACGAGAGTGTTAGAAGCCCGACGCCGTCAGGCGGAGGGCTTTTATGACTCGAGTTAGTATTCCGCTTACCGACCGTGATGCATACAATGTTTTTCATCACACTTGCTGACAAAAAATAAGTTTTAAGACATAAATATTTATTAAATGACGTACTGACATTTCTATTACTCCCTAGGGAATTCCACTTTTCTATTACTCCCGCTACGCACGCAAGCAATGGCGCGCTTAGACAGCAAGTGTGATGAAAAGATACTTAGAGACGCCACGGGAGACCCGCGGGTTGGCAGCTTCCTCGCTCAACGCATTAGCTTGGCAATCCAGCGAGGAAATGCTGCCAGCGTCCTGGGTACCATGCCGCATGGGCCTGTTTTAGATTTATTTTCGATTTTATTTAGTTTTGTTTTAGATTTTACGTAGTTTTAGTTTAGTTAAGTATACTTTTTAAATTTAATTTTATCATTTACCAATTCTGTTAACTGTTTTTAAATTGATTAATTAAAGTTAAATTTGCTTATGTCTGGGCTAGCCCTATCTATAGGTGGATATGGGGACGCTTAAATCGAATTAATTAATATTAGAACATTTAAAAGAATTGGTTACGTCTTGTGGATTTACCTATATTATTATCGCTCAATACCTCCGTCCGTCGTATCTGCAACACCCACTTGATTTAAAAATCAGCTTTATTTAGAATATGAAACGTTTCCGTGAATTACTTGTCGCAGATCCAAGGTTCAGTAACTATAGCGAAGATGTCCATTTGACATTTGACATTGAAAATTTCATCAATAACAGATTTAAACCCATTCCCCACAGGAAGCGGAATGGAAGCAGTTCCAAAGTGATCTCCTAATGACAGTGCGCGTCGCCAACGACTTCAAAACCGAAGCCCAGCGTGAACTCGAACGTCTCGTGTCAGAGAATAAGGCCGCCCGCGACCGGATTCGCTCGCTTGAGGACCAGATACATTCGCTCAAAGGTAGGATTACTTTAGAGGAGTTTACTAGAGGATTTTAATAAAGTTCCGAGTGAATTACTCATGAGTAGGTATACCTGGATATTTTCTAGCAGGAACGAGCGATTGGCAATAGTAAACTTCGACATACGAGTAACTGTTATCCATCAAGCCTAAAAATATTAGATAACAATGTTAGATTTTAATTGAGTTTACGCACTGACGCGCTCCTATGAAATGGTTTTCACGGAAGACCAGCGTCAAGGTACCTAACAAGTATCTTGACATAAAGCTGAGTGAAAACCTTTTCAGTGACGCTTTAAAATTAATGGTATGTACTTAAGTTTGTATTTTAAGAGCACTGAATAAATTATTTTTTTTCTAAATAAATATAAACAGGAAATAATGTGCCGTAACTTACACGAATCCAAATTATATTCAAACGACACTTTTTTTATCTTTTATTGAGTATTTAGTAGGGACTAAATACAAGATAATATAAAAAGTAGTTGGGGTAGTAGGGTTCAAAAGAACAAAAACTAATAATAAAAAATAAACTTTCGCCGTAATAATTAACATGAGTTCGAATATTAGGTATCTAGGCTGCTAGGCTCTGTATTTCTTGGTTAATAAGTACCTGATTTTACGAAGTGAGAATTTTTATGTTTTTAACCTCCTAAGTCCCAAGTGCCTTCTAAAAGAACAAAATGGCGTTCATCATTAAGTCCTGGGTAATAAAATTTTAAAGGTCGTTCAATCACAATGTAAACATTAATTCCATGACGTCAGGACTTAACAATGGTCGCCATTTTTTGTTCTTTAAAACGCCACCTCGGTCTTTCTGACTAAAATATTTTAAAAGGCCCGGGCCTTAGGAGGATATCCTTATCGATAGCTAGTTGCACGCGTCGATGTTTAATTGCGTTACTCAATCCCTCGATTGTGCTAGAAAATATGTAGATATACTTATCAGGCACCGGTCTCTACAGTCGCTATCTGATATATCGTAGCGGACACAGTGCTCAAAAATATCTGAACATTCACTCAGAAACGGGCCCCTGGGCTCCGTTTCTCAAAAGCTTGTAACTTGTACTACAAGCGGAAGTCTCTTTTTGACACTATTAATTAGATAAGGACTTCCGCTTGTATTACAAGTTACAAGCTTTCGAGAAACGGGCCCCTGGTCGCTCCATTAATTGTTATGGTGACAGTACCGAAATCTGACTTGTAAAGTACGTAAACTTCCGAAGAGCATTCCTACATAATTAGTTGATGAATGTTTGTTGTCATCGTGATTTGTAAAGCATTTACATTATTATTGGTTAATAGTCCTTAGAAGAAAAGAAACATTATAAATGACTGGTGTTATACAGGGTGAAATTGAAATCGTAAATCGTAATATGTTTTTCTTGCTCTAACAACTAACAATTAAATGCCCCACAGGTACTTAAAATTGGACATGTTATTTTTTCGTATTTTTTGGGGCTCGTGTTTTTGTATTTTTTGGCTTTAGAATATCAAAACGGATTATTAAGACAAATTAATTGAATAATTTAAATTACCTTTTCAAATTGAAGTAATTAATAACGCTAATTTTGTCATTTCGTTAAAAATTAAATAGTATTCATTACATTTGACGTTTTAAATAGCTTAAATAATCGTTATAAAAGTTTTAAAAAAGCCACCAAAAAAAACATGACTAAGTAACTTGTGGGGCATCCAATTGTTAGTTATTCATAGAGTTAGAAAAACATATTACGATTCACGGTTTATATTTCACCCTGTATAGGCTTTTCGTAGGTTTACGTACCTTAGTTCATGTTTGAACGATTTTTGAGTTGTTCTTGTATTGTATTGAACATAATTATTTCTTTCTGGTAGTTGTAAAACTGTTTTTATTATAGTATTGGATCTTAGTGCATGTTAGAAGGTGAAACTTGGTAAGTTTAGAAATGGGTTGTTTTGTAATTTTTGTAAATAGGAATCGACACGATTTGCATGGTAGGGTTTAAACGCAAATTATGACGGTACTTACATTAATTAAAAGAACATCGGCGGAATAACTAGCGTGGCTGTAACTGTGATGATTCATCTAAAACATACATTATATTTTTATTATCATGTTCTGATGAAACTTATGATGACTTTCAAAATGTAGACAATAATTTTGTCTCACTACCTTAATAAATCTCTGCTCACTAACTCACTTACACCTAATATTAATGCAACTAAAAAATATATGGACATTAACATTATATTACAATTTATATAGGGACCGTTTCCTCGTGTTCGGATGTCGAAAACTTAGGGTTGGAGCGGAGAGTAAACGAACAATGTTTCTATTAGAATCGTATTGAAAAACTGAAGTACTTATGATATGGCTAGTTACAGAACGTATTAGCAAAATAATTACAACGCCACCTAGCGGCATTGATGTAAACTATTGACGATCGACCGGGGAATATAATTAGCCGTCTTTATTTCTACTTACCTTTTATATCTATGTCGTTGGCGTTATATTTCTGACTACATATATGACGCTGTCAACAATCACGAGTTAATTTGGAATTATTTTTACCTTTCATAAATAAATTCAAAGTGGTCAAAAATGTTCTGTACTCTAACGCTTTGAGTAACCATATTCAGATACTTTTGCTCCTCTTATTTCCTCTTTATGTTTTTGATATGATATGTATGTGTGGTCGTCACAGTTACAGCATAAGCACTAATTCAGTGTAAAGCTTGCGATGTAGTCGTGCCACAAAACTAACCGACTTATCTCATTGTACCGTGTACTACATACCTAATCTATTTGTACATACAGGTGTTGACAGATCAGTCTCGATGGATAGCGTCATTTGCTCTGATGACGACAAATCTAGCGAGTTCAGAGACTCTCAGAGCGATGTATCTAACAAAGACATATTCAGTAATATCAGGACGAGGTATCTATCCAGGGTGCATAGCGTGTCGGACCCTAGTTTGAAAGATACGAGCATAGTCAATCAAGCGTTTTATAAATCCAGTGTTCCCGAGGCAAAGATCGAAGGAGTCAAAATAGAAATTGATAATGTTACTACAGATGAAACAAATGACGATGAAAAAACATATGAGGCATTTATAGATGGTGATCAAATCAGAACTAAGCAAAAGAGGCAAGAAGTTGGAGCAGTTATAGAGAAGATCAAAAGACAGGATGCTATCGATATTGCTGTCGAAAAAGTTAAAAGACAAGACGCATTTGATAATGCGGATAAGCAAATATTAGATGAATTTGTAGTTCCTATTGTTACTAAAGATAAAGTTACCAAATCTGAATCCTATGATGTTAAGAAACCTAGAGATGGTACTATTTTTAGTACTAACCTAAGAGGTGCTTATAACGGTAAACCAAAGGCTATAAGTTTAGATAATCTTCATAACGATGGTGAATTTAGAACATCATTGAAAGAGGCTACTAGTATAGAGTTTTTAGGTGCTACTAACTATAGTGATATGTCTTTATTCACGGAAGGTTGTGATAGTGTGTTCCTTTCACCGCTTGAGAAAAATAATACATTCGTTAATGATCTTGTGGATTTAACACCAGAACCTAAAACAAACAATAATTTAGATAAAGCATTGGATCATGAGGTCAGTAAAATACCAATAGTGAAAGCGGAATCTATTCTACCTTTTCCTTATCCTAATGATATAAAAACATCTCCAACAAATCCTTTCGTACCATTAATACAAGACGTAATTCCAAAAATTACTGAAGTTAAAGAAAAACATATCGGCAACGTACCAGATCCGAATACAAATCCAAAAATAGTTGTTGAAGATCCTGTTGAGAAAGAATTTAAAAAAGCAAATGAAGAACTTAAATCAACATTTCGGTCAGCGATTGAAAGAATCATTAAAAATGGTAGAGCAACAAAGAGGCCATCGAAGGATATAGACAAAGATAAGCATAACAAAATAATTGACAATGTCAGTAAAGATGTAGATGAAAGAGATAGCTGTTTGAGATCAGATTCTCCTGAAATTGTAAAAATGGATTTTGACGTTAATGAACAAGAAAGGAAACGGGAAAGTGATGTGTTAGATTCTAAGGAATCGAAGGTTGTTGAAATTACCAGTCCTAAAAATAAAAACCCATTCTTAGAAGTTACCAGTGAACCAGACCCAAGTTCTAAGATTGGACCAACGTTTGAAGATAATATTAGTTACCATTTAAAAATAAATACGCTAAACGATACTTCATACGAAAAAACCGCTGATACCGCAGTTGTGCCTAAAACTACTCCCGCTGTTTCTGAAAGTAACCGCAATAGGCTAAAAGGATATTTAACTCCTATCAAAATAGTTGATGGAAATATAAGTTTGCAAGGTAGTAATGCATCCTCCCCAATAGTAATAAGTCCAGTTTTGATCCAACCAATCTTCTTTAGGCCAAATGTCAATCCCGTTGATGTTCAACATGAAAGCAAAAAAGCGACCATTTACTTTGACGATATAGACCAAGTTCGAGCCAACGAGGAAAATATTCCTAAAAGTCCTTCCAAGTTTGAGGATAGTCAAAAGAAAAAAGGAATATATCAAAAAAATACTAAGCCTAAATTGCCTTTTCTTTCTTGGAAGGGATTCGGATCAAATGAAAGCATACCAGAAGCTAAATTGTCTCCAACTAAAACCAAACCTCCTGAAGTTAAAAGTAAAGTAGCTAAATTACCTAAAAAACCTGATTTTCTCATCGACAATAAATATTACCAACCGGTACAGAATGTTCCTTTTGTAATCAATACCTCTCAATCTCTCGCTTCAACAATTAATAGAACGGAACCTAAGAAAACAGAAAATACTAATCCATTTTTACCACTGTCCCATCGAAGACAGTCTTCAGAACAATCAACAGAAAACTATTACGAGGAAATAGGTGAGCCAACTGTCCCATTTACAGTCGAAAAAAACGTTGCTGACGACGACAAAATTAACCAAAATCTTGCCAAAACCGACCTCGCTAACATTCCAAGAGAAGATATATTAGTTGTACCAAGAAGACCTAAAAGGCCTAAGAAAGAGAAACGAGTCAATCCAAAAATAATACTGACACAAGAAAACGAAGAACCTACTGATATTCGCAAAGAGATGGCGTTAATAACGAAATCCGTAATATCGCTATCCAGATCACCCAGTGCAAAGGAATTGACGAAAAAACCAGTTGGTCCTATTAAGATTACACCTATAGAAAAACCAATCGATACGACTAGAAAACTGTCGTTACAAGGGCAAAAAGCGCCCACAATCGAGCCCAATTTCGGTTCTTTGCCTCGCGAAAAAAAGACGTATCACTGGAAGACGTTGGAACACAAAAGATTGTCGCACCCGATCAGATCCCTGAACGACCCGTTACCGGCGAGACCGCTCCGTAAGTCAGGCTTCGCGTCCAGTGTGATGTCAATAACTGTCTGCTGTCCTTATTAGTGAAAGGTCTTTTGAAGCGGTGATTATGTTTAAGCTGAATTTGGTTCTTAACTGATTTTCTTTTATGAACTCGTTATGACATGTCAACGCAAAACTATCTATGTAACTATGCAAAAGTTTGGGTCGAGTGTAATTTTCCATTGAAATTGCTGCAAAGTTACTGGTTTAGTAGATTCTGGATAGATTTAGTACAAGTTTGGTGTAAAAAGACATAACAACAGATGGTTTATATTATCCGATTTAAAAAATTCCACGCAGTTGTGACGGCTTATTATATTTTTTTTGATTGGAAAAGAGTATAAACATAATCTGGGTCGCGTATTATAAAGTTACAATTTAAAATTTTGCTGTTTGGCTCTGCTTCTAGCCAATATGTGCGTGCATTAGATTAGAGAGTCAAACTTGTACCTAAATCTATCCAGAATCTACTAAAATAGTATCTTTGCAGCATTTTCAATGGATGTTAAAAATCAGCATGAACGCAGCATTGTCATTGTTGGTAAAATAATTTGCGTTGACGTGATTATACGATTATTTTGACGTATTACAGTCTTATAAGATCTTCTCACTAATAAGGACGATAATTATTTCCAAACTGCCCAATCCAAGGCTACAGAATCTTCGTTGGGCGTTTGAAAATACAGACCCGTACGTATATTTTGTGAAAAATAATGTCGAGTGCCGTTTTTGAATCTCATGCGGTGGCGGTTGGTGTTGGTTTATGTGTAGTGTGTCGCAAGCTTTAGCTTTAAGAAACTCATTTGAGCTTTTTGGCACTGGTCTCACCGCGAGCTAGTAAGCTATAAACACGAACAAAAGATACGCACTCCCGTGTAAAAAAAGAGACACGGCGATACTCGCCCGGCGGTGATAGCTGATAGCTGGGTGAGCGTGTCTCTTTTATTTACACGGGAGTGCGTATCATTTGTTCGTGTTTATAGCCGATAGTTCATAGCTTAGTAGCTCGCGGTGAGACCAGTGCCTCAGCATTAATAAATTAATTTTAGTGTTTAATTTTACCTCTTTGCTGTTCTAAACGATAGCACTTCATTTACGGAAATATGAGTGTTACGTATATGACACGATGTGTGAATCTTATCAGTGCAATATTTACCTTATTAAAGCTTGATTTCACCAAACTTTTATTTGAAGAATAACGCTTACTCTTGGATAGTAATGTCAAAACTCCATAGTACTTTATAGTATTTACCAAAGTGACTTAGGTTGGCTATATTACGAGGAAACTGATATATGTAACAAATCCTTGCTATCAAATTTACAAAACTAATCTAGTAATTGGAGTTCGAGGCCAACGAAACTACGACAGATGCGTTATTGTCAAATCCGTCGAAAGTCTCTTATGTCATTGTCAAATAAAGTTTTCAGGTTTCCACAACCTTTTTGTTATTTAATTTATTAATTTAAATAATTCCTAATAAAAGCATTATACAGGGTGTTCGTTTCGATATGCTATAAATAAGACAGGTTACTTGGGACATTAATAGAAGTTGTCTGGTGTACAGGCTTTTGGAAAATTCGATAAAAAAGATTTTTTTTTGTTTTCATACATAATAAATGAAATGGTAAGTGTGAGAGAACCTTAAGAATAAAATAAAAGTTAATCTCAGGTAACTGACAGCACATGTCAAAATAAGTAACATTAGAATGTAATAAAGGTTGCAATACACATGTTCAGTGATTAAACTTATTTTTTTAATAACTCAATAACAGTAAGAGTTAAAACACTAGTTTCTTAGAGAAATTAGTTATATTTGACCTAAATAAGCTTCCGTTAAAGTTATAGCATATGAAGAAAAACACGCTGTATACCTGTATAATGTTTGTACGTCTTTTTGATTAATATGGCTGTCACAACTAGGATTTTCTTAAAAACACGTAAATACCTAAAAACTTTTCTTTTCTCTTAACTAACATTGATATGACAAAATTTTCTTGTAAAGAACTTAAAATCATAAGAGGCAACGTTTCAAAGCCTATTTTAAAAAGAAGTTGAATTACCAGTAACACATACGACAGCGTGCCATATTTGTTAAGACAGTAGGTATGGTTAAATTACTAAGCAGTATAAGTACTATACTATTACTAAGCAGTTTTAACCCGTGATAAGGCAGGGGTGCCTTATTATTATTACGGGTTAAAATTATGGGAAAGAAATTTGGAAATGTAAAATGAAAGCATTTTTTGTATTTTATTTTTTATTTGTCTTCTTCATCACTTATCCCCCTGAGTCCTGGGTAAAAATCGAGTACACTCCCATAAAAGCCGAGAGTCCTTTATAACACCATCAGTGTTGAGTCCTGAACTTACTGTCGCTTATTTTAAGGTTTAAAATGAGTTTGTCACATTTTTGTTGGAACAAAGTTGGTTTATACTCTAAGAGGTATATTTTAAGCATTTTTTTTACAAATTATTTGGGCGTCATAAAGGCGTCTCGGCTTTTATGGGAGTGTACTCGATTTTTACCCAGGACTCAGGAGGATAAGTGATGAAGAAGACAAATAAAAAATAAATTACAAAAAATGCTTTCATTTTACATTTCCGAATATCTTTCCCATAATTTTAACCCGTAATAAGGCACCCCTGCCTTATTACGGGTTAAAACTGCTTAGTAATAGTATAGTATACAACTTATACTGCTTAGTAATTTAACCATACCTACCTTTTAATTTATGTGTAGTTAAATTGCTGTACCAAATGTTATTAACACCTGAGGTGATACCAGCGCAATACCAACTTTGTTACTAATAATTGCGGATAGTTAAGTTTTTATTAAAATATCTTATATTTACGTGAAAATAAGTAAATAATATTGTTTCTATAAATTAAAGAATTAAAATTACCTATAAATAACATATCTCAACGTCTGTTTTTAGAAATTAAGGATTTACTATTGTAAGAACATTTCATTGTTGTGGCAATATTTTCGTAGATACTTTGGCCTCGAACTCCAGTTACTAGATTAAAAAGATTGAAGTCGATACCAGAGTTCTAGTCAAATCAACAAAGAACATTATACATAATGTACATTATACCAAACAACTGGTGAAATAAAAAAAAATGGTGTAATCAAGCAAATTAATTTAGTAGAATGCCAACATAAAAAGTTGGGTAAAATAAAAAAAAATGTTATAGGACCCAATCAACCTTAATTTCCGGTTAGAATTACGCAAGATCTGATAAATCCAACT
>JALPQI010018197.1:0-22567 GCA_025490895.1 Thaumatotibia leucotreta
TATGTTTGTCACCACCTCAACTCTTCCCGTGGGTGTCGTTAGAGTCGACTAAAGGGATTGAAGTGTCACTGAACCTTTCACATCATGAGCCTTTATTAGTCCACTGCTGGACAACGTCCATACGCATAGACAGTTAGGAGATAAAAGTCCATAATCGCCACGCTGGGCAAGCAGATTGGCGATTATTATCATCAGTCTCCGAATGTTCAATGACGCTGCAATTCTTAGTTGACTCTTTAGACACCCTCAGCAAGAGTTGGGGTCATTCCTAATCGACTAGCAAAAAAAATATGGGAACGTAAAAAAAAATACATCAAAATAAATATTTTTCATAGTATTGTCTTGTAAAAGTGTCCAAATAACATTCGTCAGCAGAAAAAAAAAAACAAATATGGCTGATTTTCCATAGCATTTCACGTCTTTGACACATATCGAGTAAATATTCCAAAAGTGCTATTCTATCCCCCCACTCTACGAAATTCGATCGTTACACAAAACGTGATTGGTTGATTTCGTAGAACGGGGGATAGAACAGCGAATGCTCTTTTAGTTTGAACGCACCTTAACACGTTTGAACATGAAGTTCTACTATTGAATACTTATCAATATTTTTTACTAAAAATGTATATGATCTCAAGGTTTAAAGTTTTAAGTTGGTAATAAAACCAAAATTATGTTCTAAAAGCGCATGATTACGGAATAATGCATTTTTTTAATATGTTTACGTTTTTTGGTATCTTTTGACGAGTTCATTGTATGTTTTACAAAAAGCGGACGAAAGCGGACATGCGGTCAATTGACAATTATTGTACTCGTAAACATGATGCGACAAAAGGGTCAATCGACTTTTCTAGTCAAAGATCCGCAATTATACCGAAACATACAACATTTTATTTCTAGACAAGAGTTTTCTACAATAAGTAAAGATATACTCTTAACGCAAAACAGAACTCGATAAAATATGAAGAATGACACTCTTGGGTTTTTTTACATTATTACTATTAAGGTGCATTCAGATCAAACGAGCATTCGCTGTTCTATCCCCCACTCTAATTTCGACGAATTTTCTAATTTCTCAAATTTCGACGAGACACGTTTTGAATAACGAACGAATTTCGTAGAGTGGGGGATAGAATAGCGAATGCTCGTTTGGTCTAAATCCACATTTACTCGTCGGATTTGCTGATATTTCCGCACGTTATGTTTTAAAAAGGGAAAATAAAAAATCGAACTAACATGTAATGCAACATTAAATTAAATTGTGAAATAAAATTAAATAAATTGAACTATATTCTGATGTCGATGTTTCGAACACTGTAAAGTTCGTGGTCTACAGGTCATAAATATCACAATAAAAAAATCGTACGAGAAGTCACGTGATCATTTCCTTCATTATTATGGTCACGTGACTTATCGCTTATCGTACACGATTGCAGAATGCCATCTTGGCTAGCCTTGCTGATCGACCTAAACGGGATTTGAAAATCACAAACAAGTTATACGGTATTGTATTAGGTAATGTATGGTCCGGATCCCGGGACTCCCGGCGGGTCCCAGTATCAATAAAGGCGAGGGTCGTCTTGTAAACAATGCTAAGAGGTAGCCTTTATTTTTGTGTCAAAAATTAAAAATAGAAACGGTTTATTGGTGATTGAAATAAAATGAAATCTGAATTATAAAATCCTTCTTTAAATGTTTTTATTGCTTATAAAAAGCTTGACAGTTACTAAAGATGCATTCAGACCAAACGAACATTCGCGATTCTAACCCCCCACTCTACGAAATTCGATCGTTACACAAAACGTGATTGGTTGATTTCGTAGAGCGGGGGATAAAACAGCGAATGCTCTTTTGGTCTGAATGCACCTTAAGTGGAAAATTGTTAATATAAGGATATGAAATAAAACTATGAAAACGGATAAACTCGGGTATATTAAGTAACTTTAACTTCATTCCGACGTTTTGAACACTTTACAGGGTTCGTGGTCTGCGGATGACTGACAATGGAGGAAATTTGATAGATCTACCTCCATCAAAATAAGAAACATAAGTACAAAACTACCCACAAAGAAAAATATACTTAACCACAGACAATAAATATTAAAGGATGTACATGTGCAACATCTTTGACAAATGTTTATAGAATAACGCCAATCAAAACTTTGATGGACCAATCACAACTGTTTTTAAATGGTGGTTTAAGTTTTTATAGGTTGATTTTGAAATTCTTTGCCGTGATGCATTGAAGAGGGGGTGACACTTGTCAACTAAAATTCAGGATCGTTTTTGAAAGCCAATTTAGTATGGCGTGCGGCTTCCATGTTTTATTTGTCAGCCTCTGTAGCCTAGTTGGTAGTGACCCTGCCTACGAAGCTGGAGGTTCCGGGTTCGAATCCCGGCGAGGGCATTCTTTGTGTATTTATTTATCACAAATGTTTGTTCCTTGGTCATGGCTGTGTATGTATCTAAGTATCTATACGTATCTATCTATTATATATATCGTCGCCTGGTACCCACAACACAAGCCTTAATTGAGCTTACCGTGGGATTAGGTTGATTTGTGTAAGATGTCCCCAAGATATTTAAGATATATGTCCCCAAGATATTTGTTCGTAGTCTTAAGCTCATGCATTAAACCGAAACATACAATTTTGATTCATAAGAAAATTTAAAATAATTTAAAAAAATGCCAGTACTAAAACAGTGTTGGTCAACACCGTCAAACACATCTGCCTCACGGTTTATGTCCTACAGACAAATCTGACATAGCCCTCCGGATTAGCAAGCTGAAGTGGCAATGGGCAGGCCACATTGCACGCAGAGCAGATGGTCGATGGGGTCGAAAAGTGCTCGAGTGGAGACCACGGTTAGGCAAACGTAGCGTAGTGACGTCCACCCACAAGATGGACAGACGACCTTATGAAGGTCGCCGGGACACGCTGGATGCAGATCGCATCTAACCGGTACATGTGGAGGTCCAGAGGGGAGGCCTATGTTCAGCAGTGGACGTCTTATGGCTGAGATCACAGAATTAGATTTGGATAGAAGAAACAAGTTCATTCATTTGTATGGCGGCCAAGCCAAGATTTTGTACTGAAGTTGTTACTTGCCTATGATTTTAAATATGTCTCTGGACCTTGAGTATTTATATTTTTTTGTGTTGTTGCAATTAATATTACTTAAGGAGGCATTATTAATGTTTTTATACACTTCAACTTACAAAATTTGACGCCCGAAAGCTGCAAGCTGCGATTAAAGACGGACAACTCTGTAGATTTTACCGAGTTCATTTGACATGCTAAGTAGATACGTTTGCTTGATCTATGGTATATATGATATCTGTGGCTGAGATGATGATGGCGATGAGACAAATCTTCTCAAACTGATTATATGCCTTCGCGTCGCTCAGTGGACAAGCTATAGAATTAGTACTTGGTTATTGTATTATGTAATGTATGGTCCCGGAGCGTCTCAATAAACTTTGAGCCGGGAAGGGACAAAGGGTCGCTAGAGTTGAGACTTGTAAACAGGGCGACTAAGAGGTAGACACAATTTTACGAATGCTATTTAAAGAGTTGAAGATGAAAATAAAACAAGACGATACAAAATATCATTTGATATTCACAAGTGCTTTGCGGTGAAGGAAAACATTGTGAGGAAACCTGCATAAACCTGCGAAGAAATTTAAGGGTGTATGTGAAGTCCCCAACAAGTACTGGGCCAGCGTTGGGACCACGCAAAATAGGCACGTTTGATGTCGAGTTGCGGAAAAAAATGGCCAGAATACAACAACAGTACAGTAGAGTACGAAATTGTAGAGTCGATAAAATTGACTTATGTACCATTCTGTACCTTGTAGCAGTGACAAGCAATAAGAAAACTGCTACATAAATCTCATGTTACTGTCACTATGTCAAATAATGAACCATTTCGTCCGTAATCTCTGAGGTATTCAACTGGGTTATATTTTGAAAATGAAGGGCTCTTGTCCGAATCTTGTAATAATTCCAAAAAAAGTAAAAAATACTTTATTATACATTTATTTCCATTTAACCTTTTCGTATTTTTTTTCACCTAAATTGGTTTAAACCATTCCTGCTTATAATTAATCAGTAAACACAACTAGCTCCTAGCCTATTCTTAAAGTTTGAGATAGTGAATGTTTTTGTCACAGAGCCAAAGGGCGGATCATTCATCTTGCTCACTCCGCTGACGGTGGAAAGAGACGGTTTTACTTCTTGTAGAGCCGCAGATGGTCTCTAAATTAAGTCTAAATTAGATGGACATTCGGACGTGGCCTTATTTATTTTAAAAGAAATAAATATAAAAGAAAAACGTTTCACAGGGTGAAATTTAAATCGGGAATCGTAATATATTTTTCTAACTCTATAAACAACTAAGTAATAATTAAATGATAAGTAATAATTAAAAGTTTTAAATGGACATCGTATTTACTTATTTATTGTATTTTTTGAGGTTATGTTTACGTTTTTTGTGGCTTTAGGATATCAAAAAATATTACGAAGACAAATTAATAGAATAATTTAAACTTTTCAAATTGAAATACTTAATAACTCTTATTTCGACATTTCCTGCAGAACTAAATTAAATTTTACTACATTTAACGTTTTAAATAGCTTAAATAGTCGTTATGATTTCTTAAAATTACCTTTAAAATTAGAAAAAGGTCCAAAAAATACAAAAATAATAAAAAACGTGACTATGTCTAAGTAACTTGTGGGGGATTCAATTGTTACTTAAACATAGAGTTAGAAAAACATATAACGATTCACGATTAAAATTTCACCCTGTATACCTATGTACTTGTAGTGAAACTGTCCCACTGAAAACATCATGCTATCTGTGTCACACTTGTTAGCACCAGGTAAGAGTGAAAAATATATGACTATAGCCGGCAGTATTTAGTATTGACCCTATGCTTAAAAAACTTCACGTTCTGTCTGTCGGCGTGCTACGGTTTTGCTTTTATGATACGGTAAAATTGATACGTATCCTGTGGCCTATTTCACCATAATTACAAGTGTGACAATTGTAAAATATCACTGTTACTGACATCACAGGCCTCCGTATGCTACGGCTACCGCTTACTATCGGACGGTCCATGTGCTAGTTTGCCACCAACATAAAATTATTACTAACAACGTTATTATATCGTTAATAAACTACTTTTTATTTTCAATTTCAATTTTCGCAAGGTTTAGTACAATTTTTCATTAAATCTTGACATGAGGTTCGGCTTAATGTTGGAATTTCGCTACAATAGGCATGATGACTGGCAAGTAAAATCAGCATCTTTTTTCGAACTGTCAAAACGATCACCACTATGGAATTTTATATGAAATACTCAAAAGTGACGTCACGTTTGAGTACTGCCAAATGACCTACTCTTTTAAGTTCTTTTCAATTTATTAAATATAAATTCTGTACAAAAAATACTGCAATCTACATCTTAGTAACAATTTCTTCGTGTGTCATGTCGTGCATAATGTTAAATAATTTATTTTAACTACAGTCATCATCCCTATTGTCGTGTTTATTGTGACAATTGTAAATTTGCTTCGCAAAAAAGTAGTTATTTACTGCTGATTTAAAGTTCCTGGACCGCATTTTATGTTGGTGGCAAACAAATGCACGACCCTTCCGATGGTAAGCGGTAACTGTAGCCTATAGACGCCCTAGATTGCAGAAATAGTAAATTTACAATTGTAGCACTTGTCAACGTGACGAAATTCGGGCCGGGTGATATGCATCACTATCGTACTTTATTTAGATCGTGACAGAAGCGATATTGAATGTTTGGACATTGAACATACAATATTAATCACGCCAACTAAGTGGTGGAATAAAAAAAAATGGTTTCCTCCCCTACATTCCCTTTATTGTCACTACTTCTGTTGTTTCTCCAATAAAGATAATAATAATACATTTAAAGTGAGGATTTTTTTTATTTAAGTACCTAGTTATAATCCGTACTGTAATAATGTTCACCACAGAGGAATTATTAGTAATTTCAAGTGTTTCAATTATAATTTATAACATATATTGTATATTTGTATGACATAATGAAGTATGTCCCATATATTGACGTATAAACTGGCTTTATGAATAAATGACATATGACTTAGGTATATAACTTGATCCTATACTTAGTGTGGAGCATCGTTGAATAGGTAAATATTTAAAAAAAAATAAGTGTCCAAAAAGAAAGTTGATATTTTCGGATATAACCGCTCCAGAAGAAAAAAAAAATATGTAAAAAATCATGAATGTTGAGAGCTTTTAGAAAATAAAACTTTCAAACATAATCGGGCCAGCCTTTTGAATAACTACAGAACCATACACTAAGCTTGGCCCGACATGCTCTTGGCCGATATTTATTCTTTTTGTAGAGTCACAAATGAAGTTACAATTTTGTGGCATAAAACAGTTAGACAACTTAAATAAAATGTAGTTTCTAACTCAAACAAAACCCTAGAAAATAAAGCAAGATTTGAACATTTTATTCTTAAATTAAAAATTGCTTTGATTAGGTAAATTGCCTCATCTGCTTTGACTCGAAAAACGCGTTACAAAAGCTCGACCATTTCCTTACCGTATCCACACATTATCGATCTGTCGCGAAATTATCGAAATCTAACAAAAGCATCCGAAGGAAACTCGCAAGAAAACTAATAACCAGACTTACGCCCCACGCACACATACGCGGCACCCACACAGGCTCACGCACACACACACGCACTCTAATTATATACGTCTACGGCCGAAAGAAAATAAAGATCGGGGAAAAATTTTAGAAGAAACAAGTGTGGAGGAGGGGGTACTGACCGCTCCGTCATTAGGCCCCCAAGGGGGGCCCCCTGGATGTTTAATAATATGAAGAATTGGAGATAATTTGCGAGAAACTAAATAAGAAACGCTGGCCGAAAACTAAAAGGTCGACGAGCGAGAGGGGCGCCGCTGTTCTTGTCTAGGAAATGATATCCCGCGGGTCGGACACTTGAAAAGAAAGTAATAATGTTACTAGATTAGATAGTTTGAGATATTAATCATGGAGTTCGCATTGTTAATGTTTTGTAAGTTTTCTTCTTGTAGTTGAGATTTATATTGACGATGTATGATGGTCTTGTACAGTCAAAAGTAAAATAAGGTGTATATAAAAATGCTCAAACATATGTCCCAGTGCACTTTAATTATGTGTAATAAAAATGTCGAAACGCATTTATAAATATTCTTTCGATACATATTTTTGCTCGTCAAGTGTACATGCATTTGTTTATTATTGGGTTAGGCTCCTAATTCTGGGAGTGGATATTGCGGTGTATTATTAATCAAGAATTGCTATTTGAATCTATTACAATGTATTCTTGGTGATAAAGCCAAGATTGTGTTCTAAAAGTGCATGATTATTGATTATGAAATAATGCGAATTTATAGGTCTGTTTACTTTTATTTTGTTTTCTACTAACTAACGGTATACCAGTTGCATATTTTGTTGACATAATTATTGGATCATTACTCATTAATCATTCATTTGCTTTAAACAGGAATTGTTTGATATTAAATTGAAGACTTAAGGCAATTTACTTTGTTACAGTCCTGATGGGTCCTTGTTAAATGGCATCGAAACGTAAAAATCTGCTTATGGCCATGGTTGTTTTGTAAATTTGTACGCCATCGCCGTAACAGAGGTCTGACGAATCACTCGAATTTTGATCATAGAGGTCATGTCGCTTCGTCGGATTTTTGAACCGTACATAGTGTACGTGCATGCCCAGCTAACACCAAATTTTTGTTTTTTTAAATGTTTTGGCTAAGTCCCCTTTCAGCTACAAGAAGGTTCATATCTAACTCAAAACAACAATATTTATGTAATATTATTGACAATACGACTATCGTTCAGAATTGGCTATGTCAAGTTTTCTGAAGATATGAATATTAAATATTTTTCCCTGATAGCTGTTGTCTTAAGGTTCAAGAAAATGCGACTCTTTTATTTTTTGTCCTGTAATTTGTTAACAATTTTTTTTAAGTTAGTGAGATGACATATGTTCAGTTTTATGGCTGAACAGAGCCTAATGCTTTCGTCTACAACAAGTACATTGAAATAGAAAAAAAAAATCATTATGATCTCTTCATAATTTTTATTATAATAAAATATTGTAACTCCTAATCATTCGACTTCATAATGTTAATGTTCATACATTTGTTTATACTAATTTTTGTTTTCATATATTTGTTGATCATAAGTGTTATACACGGTGAAATTTAATCGGTGAACAGGAACCCATTTTTCTAATTCAGTAATCGATGGCGGTCACGTTTATGTAGTACTTAAGTGGAACCAAGCTTTTTTTTTAGCATAACAAATTTTTATGTCGAAATTAAACTTTAATTAAAATTTATTGTCACCCTACTAATGGTTTAGTCTGAAAAGTTTAATACCTCTTTTCAAACTATCAGCCATGCAGATTTATGCGTCGTTGGACTGAAAGTAAATATGGCGATATATAAAAATGTCCACTTGCTTAAATTCGGGCGTATATAATTTTGACGAAGTATAAAAATGTTCACCTGTATATTAGACCAAATATAAACATGTTGCGACACTAGACTAAAAGTACCTAAATATGGCGATGTATAAAAATGTGCACTTGCATTAGTTCGGGCGTATATAATTTTGACGAAGTATAAAAATGTCCACCTGTATATGATTGTTGGTGGTGATGAATTGGATCCGTATATGTATTATTATAATCCTGGACCTATTGTAAAGAAAGTAGTCATTTTTATATTCGGACTTGATTAGACTTAGACATTTGTACACTTTGAAAGTAGTCATTTTTATATTTCGACTTGATAAGACATAAACATTTTTATAATTTGATAGTAGTCGTTTTTATATTCCGACTTGATAAGACTTAAGCATTCTAAAGTATTGGCTTTCTAACACTCGGACCAATTTTATTTTATATATAGACATTTTTATACATTGCCATATTTACTTTTAGTCCAACGACGCATAAATCGTCATGCATCGCTCTTATTTTACATAGGAATAGAGTCTATCGCAAAAATTAAAGCTGTGTGAGTGGTTATTGCTCATTTATGTTTTAAGTTTCTATGGCTGATAGTTTGAAAAGAGGTATTAAACTTTTCAGACTAAACCATTAGTAGGGTGACAATAAATTTTAATTTCAACATAAAAAAAATTTATGCTAAAAAAAAACTTGGTTCCACTTAAGTACTACATAAACGTGACCGCCATCGATTACTGAATTAGAAAAATGGGTTCCTGTTCACCGATTAAATTCCACCGTGTATATCCTATACATACTAAAATCATTTATTTATCAACCAATCAAATCAATAACAAGTCTCAAATCCACAGCGCAGGCTTCGTCAAGTGGGAACAAAAAATTAATAATAGTAATAAAAAAAAAATTATAGAAGGACACGAGTGACATTGATATAGACAGTTATTATTTACGAGTATATAGACTATTTTCATTGTACTGATTGCGGACGAACGCATTAAGGTGCATTCAGACCAAGCGAACATTCGCTATTCTAACCTCCCACTCTACGAAATTCGATCGTTACACAAAACGTGATTGGTTGATTTCGTAGAGCGGGGGATAGAACAGCGAATGCTCTTTTGGTCTGAATGTTCTTGAACCTTAAGATGACGGCTATCAGGGAAAAATATAATAAACACACCTTCAGAAAACTTGACATAGCCAATTGTTTAATTTAGTAAAAAGTTATAACATTTGATTTAAACTATTACGTTGTTTACCTATTTTTCTTTTGACAGTTATGCCAAAATGACGGGATATGACATTAAATGTTATAAAAAAATGAGGTGTTGCTGAATATATGAATACCTACTCTTCTAACGATTTTTGGTCTGATAAAGTTTGATTTAACTGTAATTTTAGTAAAGTTGTTGTTTAGTTTCAAATAAAATAAAAATAGACCCCCGGACCCTATCTACAATGAGATTAATAGGTCACTCCGTACATATTCATGGACAATAAAACCTTCTAGATTATTCGGCCTGTCTGTCCGTTTTATACCCATTGCATTAGAGGGGGTTGCACAAGGCGAGAAAATACGGATAAGGCTTTTAGAGCCGCCTTGAAAATCTCCAGAAAAAACCCATTTCTTACCAACCAAGTTGCAAAAATTGTACATAGTTAAGGTGCATTTAGACCAAACGAGCGAATGTTTATTCTATCCCCCACCCAACGAAATCAACGAATTTCGACGAATCTCGTTTTGGGTAACGAACGAATTTCGTAGAGTGGGGGATAGAATGAGCATTCGTTCATATGATCTGAATCCACCTTTAAAGGCCTTTAATCAAAACAAAATTTAACGTCATACTTTTTGTGTTATGAGTTAAAATTTTGTGTAACTACTTTTGGAGTGTAAAAAGGCAACAAATTCAAATTTTGTATGAAACTTTCATTGATTTTTTTAGAAAAAAAGCAAAAACAACGAGCGGTTTGGTAAGAAATTGGATTTTTGTTCGGAAATTTTCAACGCGACTCTAGAAATCATTAAATAGCTGGGTTCAGACAGTAGGTGTACAGCCAAGGGCAAAAATATGTATACACTTTTGCACCTTATTTTTACGGAATAAGATAAAATAGTGTATACATATTTATGCCCTTGAATGTACATATATTATACACCTATTTTAATAACGTCTTCGGACCAATGTTTTCCTTGAAGCGATAGTGGGTAGCGTCATTCGCAAACCGCACTACTTGGCTTTCATGTGTCATGTAACTTTACCTCTTGGAACCGAATCATCTTAATAAAGGACATAACAATAGTTTGAACTATAATTCAATACATAGGGTTCAAAATTCAAGAGCAAAACAAATAAATAAACGGGTAATTACATAATACCGTTATCAACATAATACTAAAGACGTCATATAGGTCAAAAACTTACGTACCTACGAAATATCATTTGATGTGAATATCAAAATATCATTTGATATTCGAGAGCGTACCTATGTGAAGTCCCCAACAAGTACTGGGCCAGCGGTGGGACCACGCAAAATAGGCACGCTTGATGTCGAGTTGCAGAATACATACACAAATAATGCCCTCGCCGGGTTTTGAACCTGGAACCTACAGCTTCGTAGGCAGGATCACTACCAACTGGGCTACGAAGGTTCACATATTGTGAATACTAAAATGTAACAACAAACTGTGGTTTACGAAATGACTTTTGAGAAAATGAATCAGTTTTAGTTAAGCCAAGTTATAGCTATGTATGGGTACACGTCATAATGCGTAGTCAGCATATTAATGAGTTAGGTACTAAATATTTAAGGAAAACGTATTTTTGTATCTAAAGTTTTTAAAAGTTTCTCATTCTTTAGCTAGAGGCTTCATGTCGATGTTCTATTTTGTTAATATCTTATATTATCTTAAGGTTTAATCTATATCTTATCTTAAGGTTGACTGGTAGAGAATGCTCTGTGGCATTAAGTCGCGCCGATAAGATTTTCTTTTGTGCAATAAAGATTAAATAAATAAATAAATATCTCAATTGTACTACTCGTAGATAAATATCTTGATTGTAGGTATAAGTATTGCAAATTCAAAAACATGTAAGTAATCTAATATTAATTTACTGAATTACTCGTAGCAGCATAGTATTCTAATGGAATATCATAAAATATTATCCCCTAGTATTTTTTTTTATTTAAAGTGGTGGCATACGACAGCTTGGTATTTTGCTGTCGTAGATAAAGTTATGAATGCGACTATGCATCATTTGGCACTCTATCACTCGTGTGATGTTATTATGAAGCTCATCTGCGGTTTGTTTCATAAAACCATACTCGTGTGTAATGTCTCTCATTAATCTCATTATGCACCGGCCACATAAATAACTATTAAGTTCCAACGTAATGAAATAAAGTTTAAATTTGACAGTTCAGCCTCGATCAACTTTGAAGTAACAAAAAGTGTAATTCAGGTAATTTATTACGAATTTTATATGTGTCATAAATGATACAAAACTTTATAACAATGGCAATTAACCACTGGCGGCGGGAAAAATTAATAATTTAATAAGCTTAATAACATTTCATTTTGTTTTAGTATATGGTTTAATAATTCCAATAGATGTTTCGTAATGTAGGTAGGTAACTAGGTACCTAGTTCTTAAAATGTCTTAAATTCTGAGAATGAAATCACCATTAATTCGGAATTGTACCATCAAAGTGTTTGAATTTAGACTTAAATATAATATTTCAATAAAGTGTAGGTATATTTTGTGGAACAGGTCAAATTGTGTTTTTTATTGAGTTGCACTGTATTTATTGAGTTATAAAGTTGAGCTGTGCTTTGTATAGTCAAAAGCAAAATAAGATGTTTATAAAAATGGTCAAAAATATGTCCCAGTGCACTTTAATTCTTTGTAATAAAAATGTCGTAAGATATTTATGAGAGGATTCTTTTTTCTTTGACTGTACTTCAATAAATTGCGAATGCTGAGGACGAGGGTTCAAATCTCACCTTCGGCGTTCGTAAACTTAGTTGTTTTTTCTTTGGTATATGACATCTAATATTTCAAATATAGGTAATTAGGGTGTCCCAGATAGTACACCTTTAACCAAACTTGGACAACTCTTTTTTTATGTGATGACAGGTTAACTGAGCTCTCAGCCCACCTGATTGAAAGCACCTGATTGAGGCACATGGACATAGCGATCAGAAAATCGCCTATGCGCTGCCTACTCTGAGGAATTAGATGGATTGCCTCTATCTATGCCAGTAATTACACCGGCTATCTTACCCCCAAACCGAAACACAGCAGTGCAAACACTGCTATTTAGCGGCAGGTTAACGGGTAAGACGGTGGTAGCTATCCGGGCGGGCTCTGCACGAGGTCCTACCACCAGGAAAACCGTATCGTACTTATTTGTGTGTTTATCAAGTATTTTGTTCCTTAGTTATGGTTGTTTTGTGTTATTTAAGTATTATCAACTGACTTAAAAAAAAGGAGGAGGTTCTCATTTCGGTTGTATGGTAAATAACAACACTGTTTTTATAGGTAACTCTACCAAAATATTGAATATCCTATCCTGGGACTATCTTCCACACCCACACAACTTTATTTTTTATTTTATTTTATTCGGAATACCAACAGCTTAAAATTACTAAGACTATACATATATAAGGTTATAGATAAGTAATAAAAAAAAACAATTAAAGGTTTCCACAGATGTCGACCAGACCAGGCAAGTAACTTTTATAAAATCTGTGAAAAAAAATATATACAATTTTAAAAATGTTAATGTATATAATCCTACTTGTACTACTTAAAAATAAATAAATTATTTGTAAAAAATGTAATAATAACATAGTCTTATTTCGGCAAAATAAAATTTACGATATATATGGTACCTACTTTCTCTTCGTCGTACGTCCTGTCTACATGAGATGAGACGTCTCACGCGCAATTGACTTCCAGGAAATGACACATGTTTTCAATGCATTGTGCGTATACGGCCTCTATAATAATTGTTTCAACGCATTAGTTAAGTGGGACATTATGTATTGAATCATCTCAGACGTAAACACTCGCGAGTCCTGTTATCAAACGTATGTCGCGACTTCGATTCACGTCAGAGAAGTTTTCCTCAGGGATGGGGACCGGTTTTTTTAGAAAAACCTCGAAATCGTTCAATATATTAAAACGTTTTTTTTTAGTACAGGTGGTGTATTTTTTAGGCTCTAGTGCGAGAAGTGTGTCATTTTACGTCAGGGTTGAAATTTTTGGAGGGCCATCTGTACTAAAAAACGTCGTACGAGACACGTGCAAAAACGAAATTCGTAACTCGTATCGATTTAAAACACTCCCTTTCGGTCGTGTTTTAAAACATAGCCACTCGTTTCCAATTTCATGTTTTTCGCACTTGTTTCGTAATATACTATTATACTCCCGTACTTTTATTTGTCATTTACAGGGCCATGAACACACCTTTAAGTTCCTCCTACAGATGTCAAGATAAGTCTATATTGTCTATTCCCTATAAACGCATTCGGGTTTACACGCAGTGCGTTTTTGGATTTTTTCTACTCCCGTACTTTTATTTATCATTTACAAGGTCGTGAACACAACTTTAAGTCCCTACCTTACAGATGTCAAGATAAGTCTATATTGTCTATTCTCTATAAACGCATTCGGGCATACACGCAATGCGTTTTTGGATTTTAAGACACCTCGTGTATACAAGACGTAATGAAATACATGGCTGATAAGTGATAACTAATTTTAAATGTCATTTCTGATGAATCGTAGAGGAGCTTTCTTTTTTAATTTTTACGTCTCCCGGCCGACCTTGATGATTAATAAAAATGTGTTTAACTAAGAATATTTTTCAAATTTACAATTTTATTTGAAAATAAGTGTGTGGTCATAGAAAAAGTATTGTATGCAACATTGTTTAAGAGAGGTCAAAAAAGGTGAGTGGCGTGGGTAACAATTTGAGGCGAAGCCGAAAATTGTTATTAAAGATGCCACGAGCATATTACACTCTTAACATATTACACTCTTCATTATAGTAATTAACCACGTCGTATTTTTAAATTACTCCATTAACAACAAATAAATACAACGAAGAACGAAAAATAACGAAATTAGAACCGGTTTTTTTTGTACGGGGAAAAAACCGCTATCCGATCCCTGGTTTTCCTCATCTTATTATTACACGCGGAGAATCCAAAAGATTTGACCCTGTGTACTCCAAGAACCACTAAAGTGGTCGTGAAGTTTCATGCCACGCCAGCAGCCACTAAAGTGGCCATCGAGTATGCTGTCAAAGTAACTGTTTTGCTGTCAGATTAGGTTTATTTTCGTTGTTCATTAGTAGAGATACCAGCGAGTAGGTATGTCACATTTTGATGGAAGTACGTGAGGGAACATATTGAAAAGGTGAAATATACAATGTGTAAATGTAAAAGAAATCTAAATTTTTTTTATTCCCGAGCAATACACTACTATCGCCAATCCGCTTGCCCAGCGTGGCGATTATGAGCCTCCTGATACGCATAGGTAATGTGAGATGCCCTATATCTATCATCGTCAGTCTCCGTAGCCTACTTGGTAGTGACCCTGTCTACGAAGCTGGAGGTTCCGGGTTCGAAACCCGGCTAGGGCATTATTTTGTGTATTTATTTACAACAAATATTTGTTCCTTGGTCATGGCTGTCTATGTATTTAAGTATCTATATGTATCTATCTATTATATATATCGTCGCCTGGTACCCAAATCAGAAGCCTTAATTCAGCTTACCGTTTGACTAGGTCGATTTGTGTAAGATGTCCCAAGCTATTTATTTATTTATTATCTAGCAATGGATTTATAGCGTAGGCAAATTTTTTGACATATTATACCGGCTATAAATTAAACCAGACATTTGATTCCTTACTGTAAGCAATATTTTTTTATGGTTTTTTTTAAGAAGTACCTAACCTAATGCAAGACAGAAAAAATCCATCATCGTAAAAAAATCCGGACTACGAGTATCATAAGCCTACTGTTTAGTTATTTGTACCTAAAAACACAGTCCATCCGCAAAACAGACCCTACTCTTTATGTGCCAATCCTGCCCCAATTCACACCCATTTATTGTGTTCCTACATGTTACATTTACTGAAAGATAATTACATGTTTTCCTTTCATTTATGAAACAAACGAGTATACCAATCGACATAGGATATGGGGCCATTTATTTCGTTGTCACCTGCAGACCTAGCCAATCATACATACATCATCAGCCTATCATAGTCCACTTCTGGACGTAGGCCTCTCGTATGAACTATGCGTATGGACGCATTAGGAGGTAAATGCCCATAGTCGCCACGCTAGGCAAGCGGATTGGCGATCGCAGTTATGTGTCCGCTATGATCACGCTGCTGCCCATCATCAATTTTTTATCAAATAATGGTCAATGACACTTCAATCCCTTAGTCGACTCTTACGACACCGGCAGGAGGAGATGGGGTGGTCACAAATGTATTGTTACTGCCGTCACCACACTGCCTAGACAATATCCAATCATAAACAATAATTAAAAATGTATGACAATGACAGATTCCAACAAAAAGTCACGTGACCATTTCCATACATTATTACGGTCACGTGACTTATCGCTTATCGTATACGATTGCAGAATGGTATCTTGGCTTGGCTTGGAACGCGGCGGAAGCTACAAGAGTGGCCGAGTGGTATAGACATCAGCCGCAAAAGCTGAGTATGTGGGTTCAATCCCCGCCTCGGACGTTGGCGAACTAGGTCTTATTTCTTTGTTATATGACATCTAGAAATAGGTACAGGATGCTTAGCCAAGTTGCCAATCGCTAGCGCTTAATAGCTTATCGTAGTTTTCCCTCTCTGTCACTCTTTCTTATTAGTACGACAAAGACTGTTAGCTGCCTTTCGCTTACGATTGACGATTAAGCGTTAGAGATTGCCAACTTGTCTAAGCACCCCGCACGGCTACGAAAAACTATTAATTAAATAATTTGTTTTGTATCAAAAAAACTTGCTCAAAAACTAAATCATTTGAACACCGAACGAAATGTAATATAAGTATAAAACTCAGTCTTAATACGAATGCGCGCTTCCCCCTATTTCCCCAAATTTTTGCCGATAGTTACCACACACACATACACCCCATACACACACACATAAGCACGTATGTGTGTAGGGGGAGGTGGGGGCAACTCTGTTAAACTAATTATTGCAAGGGGGCGCCTAAGATTTTTCTACAGAGTGTCTTTATAATATGTGGGTATATCTTTGTTTAATTCTTGTATGGATCGATATTGCGTGTGTGTGTGATAGTTTGTGTACGATTATGATTTGTGTTGGGTAAATTGCGTTATTGGAAAAGTTGTTTATTATTTTATGTAAGTGATGTGTAGTATAAATTCAGTGTTATTTATATGGAAGCGTTTATCATACACTCTCAAATGTGTGTTTATTAAGCCTGCCATATTGTTAAGTCCGGCCTAATTTTAAGTTTAATGTGTTTATTTTGATAGATACCTTTATCCTGCAGTCAAACTGTTAAACAGTTTTTCAGGGCCTGTAATAATTGCAATATTTGTCGATTGTTTTAATAATTAAATAAATAAATAATAATAAATGTGGGATTGAAACGGAACATATTATAGACATATTAGGGACTAAATCGAGGAGGAGAAATCCCATAATCGAGCACCGACAAGCAAATCAGATCGAGGTGCTGGTGGTAGGACCTCGTGCAGGGTCCGCCCGGATAGCTACCACCATCTTACCCGTTAACCTGCCGCTAAATAGCAGTGTTTGCACTGCTGTGTTTCGGTTTGGGGGTAAGATAGCCGGAGTAATAGGCTACTTGACCCATTTTTAAAGTTTGTCACATATTATTAATCAATATCAGATTAACGGAAAAAAAATATAAATATATTTTTTCACGACCTAGAAAACCGCAAAATTATAACTTAAAATTTAAACTTTCGTTACCGCGCGAAAACGATACTAGCCATGTTAATGCTTAGATTATCTGTGGTGTGACGTCACTCAAACCGAAAACAAACATTTGACATGTCGCTTACGTTATGTCAATGTCACAGCAAAGCTACATGCCTATAGGTCCATGGCGAATTTCACTCGTATAAGGTTTGACATGAAGTTAGTTTAAGATCCTATGACGTCATATCATGGCCGACACCGTTTTCAGAGAACGAAATTTAAAAAAATAAAACAAATTTTTCAATAAAAAATATGAACCCATCAAACACTTTTAATACACCGTAATAGAAAAATATTGATCTTTTCAATAAATACTACAGAAAATAATAATTTTTTGCACTAAATTTGATATGAGTCAAGTAGCCTATTACTGGCATAGATAGAGGCAATCCATCTAAGCATTTCTATTTTGTGTCAAAAATGTATGACATTCGATTTTTTCTTTTTTAAGTAGGATAAACTAAGGAGATTACAATTTAAAGTCCTCAGGGTAGGAAGCGAATAGGCGATTTTTTTGTCAGTAGGTATGTCCATGGGCCTGTTCCTGATTTCCATCAGGTCGGCTGGGTGCTCAGTTGTCTACCTCCGTCACATAAAAAATCCTCATTTATAATAAACCTAATTTTTCTAACATTCTTCATCTATTAGGGTCGCTCAAATATTAATACAGATGTTAGTAATTGGTCTTACGATGGGTAAATTGCCTCGCCGAAGTACCCTTTTCAATATTCGTATTAAAATTTCGTTTATCGAGTTGTATCATTTATGTTTTAAAGCACGTGAGTTTAATGAAGGCTGAATTGAGTTTGTGAGTGTGAAACTGTGAAGTCCCAATTAATTGGGTTTTACGTATTTTATGTATAAATATATAGGGCATAAAGAATAGGAAACATTAATAAAATAGGCTTGGTATCATCATCATCATCATATCAGCTGGAAGACGTCCACTGCTGAACATAGGCCTCCCCCAAAGGCTAAGGTTAGTATACAGGGTGGAAATTCTTTTTGGGTCAGTGAGTTCAGTCCAGATCCAGAATAGCTACGTGAAAATGATCTTTGAAGAACTTCCCTCGAATTAAAATGAATGCAGATTGGCATTTACAGATTTAGGAAAACATACAGGTTGCAAGAAAATGGTCATTTTTGACAAACTTTGTTTTTGATGCCAATCGATCCTGTTGTCCATTGTATGAGACCAAAAAACTTTTCAGCTAGAAAAGCCGTAAATGAATTCCGATACTAATGAAAATGTTTTTTTTTTATAATTCACGGATCATTTTTTTTATGCCGATCGATTCCATTCCTATCCAGTACCAATAGTTTCCAAGGGATCAACTCCTGGCAATGTACAAAAAAGCCAAATTTTAAAGAAAACTACGGGAAAAAAGTGAAATACTAATTAGGTAGGTACATTATTTGCCACGGTAATTAGTTCTCCTATTCTAAATAACAATAATACTGCATGACAACATTAGCAACATTGATTAAACAGTAATATCAATCAAAATTTAAGTTCACAAGCCTTAATAGAGCTTACCGTAGGACTACGTCGATTTGTGTAAGATGTCCTAAGATATTTATTTATTATTTGTGTTAGTTTTTAGTAAAACGTCCCACTTTGACGCTTACCAAAAAGACGAGATTTCCTTGTATCTTAATATGAATAAACTGACAAAGCGGCTTTATGGCAAACGACAAAGTGGGACGTTTCACTAAACTCACTCACATTTATCATTTATCAGTAGTAGTACTGTAGGATTATTTATATTTTTAAGTAAAAAAGCCACTTTTCCGGCACTCTAATGCAAAAACTATTTTGAGGCACAATTGGGCAGTTTACGAGCGCCGTAAAGAATCGTCTTTATATTAGTTTATTAGAGTCGATGGGCCGAGCCCATCGCCTATTGCCCTATTTACACGATGAGACACAAAAGTTATGTCTTTTTTAATAAAGTCATCCACATACCTACTTATGGCTTGACCACGACATTTTGGTCTAAACTCTAAAGACCCGGCCACGATATTGGTCTAAGGCGACTAGCGGTGAGCGAATCCATGAGTTGGAGCGGGATGCCGATATGGGTACTCCCTCTCGCACGTATTATTTTCCGCTAAGCCGGTCGCCTTAGACCAATGTCGTGGTCGCGGCATAAAGCGACCGGTGAGACGGAAAACCATAAGTGCGAGTGAGAGTAGAGCGAGAGGTCGATATCAGAACTCCCTCCCTCTCGAGTTCTGATATCGACCCTCTCGCTCCAACTTATGTTCACTAGCCGCTGGTCGCCTAAGACGTTTTGCTGACATGTCTCATCATTATTATGTAATTATTACGCTTTGTTTATACTAGATTTAAGATTTCGAACACAATATTTATTGTAAATGAAATGAAATAAATGAAATGAAATGAAATGACCAATGTCGTGGCCAGACCATTAGTGATCCTGCCAGGTATAATTATAATTATAGGAATAATTCACAAGTGCTTTACGGTGAAGGAAACATCGTGTGGAAGCCTACATACACCTGCGAAGAAATTCAAGGGTGTATGTGAAGTCCCTAACAAGTACTGGGCCAGCGTTGGGACCACGCAAAATAGGCACGTTTGATGTCGAGTTGCGGAAAAAAATGGTCAGAATACAACAACAACAACAGGTATAATTAAAAAAAAATGTTGGATATTTGAACCAATAAAGGAGCTCTTTGCCCTCCCAATTGCAATTTTCTATGGGGCACCCTCTCGTTTTGTTATTTGATAAGTAAACCATATTTAATTTTTTTCAATTATTTTAAGCAAAAATTAGAGGTTAGTAGTAATAAAAAACGCCTAATAATTTTGCCTTTCATGAAATTCGTTAAATTTATTGGTTAGTTTTGGGTTATTTCTACCCAGAATCACGAGCATCTTCTTTTTTCTCTTCTCTCTTATCTTCGAGATTTTTGATCCCAATGGGAAAAAAATGTCCCATGGTTTTTTCCTATTATGTTACTATTTTTCATACACTTTGTATGGCGGTAACAAAGGAGGAAATGCGGAAAATATATGAAAATTGGGGCATTTTTTTCTTACAAAGAGCTCGTATTTTTTTTCCCTCGTGTTTTTTTTCTAAATAGAAAAAAATCCAAAATTCAATCATAAATCATCGATAAATTCAAATTATAAATATTAGATATGCCTCAGGCAGCAGCCGCGAACGCTGAGTACGTGGGTTCGATCCCCACCTCAGACATTAGGTGATCTTGATCGTTTTTCTTTGGTATGTGACATCTAATATTTATAATTTATATAGTATTAAGTAGTGTGACTACTGGGGAAAAATAAAAAGTACAAATCAAAATATTTAATTAATAAATAATTTGATTTGTGTTTTCGCAATACGTTCATAAATTCAAAATTATGAAAATGGACAAAATGAAAAAAAAAAATGCTCATTTTCAAGACATTTTAAATAGCTAAGGCGTTTTGAGATATAATCGTACGATGACCCCGATCTGAATGAGTAAACACGAGTCCACTTACAATCATGGCAACCCCTGCTGTGATAATACCTGGTTTTCTATTTTATTACCTCGGCCATATTTATTTCCCATTTCATTCACTTTAATATTTACTGGATAAATTCATGTCTAATAATGTCATTTGGCGGATTATTCATACACAGAAAGTACCAAAAACAGTGGTCCTTTTTAGTGTATATTTACAAGTACCGCTAACAAGTACACCACAATAAGAATTATTCTTGTTTATTATTACGCAAGTAACTTTACGAACCCTAAAACTCTGCAGTTATTATATACCGCACTAGTTAGGAGCAAAATCGAATCCGCCTCTATAATCTGGAGCCCACATGAAGCAACTCATGCCCTGCTCCTAGAAAAGGTCCAAAAAGTTTTTCTACGTTTCCTGTACAAGAAAACATATGGATACTACCCTTTCCTCTACCCCACCAAATTCCTACTCGGTACATTAGGTTTCAACTCCCTACAGGTTAGGCGCACTTATGACTTACTTTACATTATTTGTCAGATTCTTAGGGGCGATTCGGATTGCACAGAATTGACTACTAGGACCGTTGCTTTATTCGTTCCCGATAAATACTTGCGCAGCCGAAACCATCACCTCCTTGCTGAGGAGACGGCCCGCACGTTAGCTCACCAATTTTCCCCAATCCCACACGGACGTGTCTTGCTGAACAAACTTTTAACTACTTTACCTTACTGCGACTTATTTCATGAGAAGCCATCCACTTTGAAACCCCGTTTATTGAAGTTCTGCGAGGATATTAATTAATTATATGTATGTCATTATATTTTCTTAGTTTCGTTTTTAATGTACTTTGTCAAACAACGCATTGGCGTAAGCTGTAATGTTGTATGATATCTATTAAACAAATAAACAAATTATTATCCTTTATTTATCTCTCTTTTTAAGTTAGGTTTTTTTACAAAAATGTCTATAAAAGTCTTTTTTTATGTAATAAATTCTTTAATGCATGTTACTTTAATAAGATGTATTATTATACTGTTTTGAAAAAATAAGTCCACCTGAGTTTTTTACTGGTTCTTCTCAGGAACGGTGTAGGGTTCTAACCCTACACCGTCTAAAAAAAATCTACTACTGGTTCTAACCAGTAGTAGATTTTTTTTCTCTCTTGATAGTGTCAGACGATTTGAAAATGCTTATTAATAAGCTTACTTTGAATAAAGAATAGTTTGACTTGACTTGAACGAGTTGTATCGTATTCTGAGTAAACAATAGGAGTAAACATAATCACCAAATAAAAAAGTTCAAAACCTAGTTCTCCAAGATCCCATCATGAGATCCCGACTTGCTGCCTCTTTTTTTGAAGTCGGTTAAAAAATCACAAAAAAATCATGAAGTTAAGTTGACCGACCGATGTGACACAAAAAATCACACGTATTATAATTAAATACTTTAAAACGAAGACAACAACAACTGCAATTTTCATCTATAAAATTCCGAACTACCGTAGAAA
>JALPQI010018198.1:0-18017 GCA_025490895.1 Thaumatotibia leucotreta
AAGTATATGACAGATCGAATAGAAAACGCACAGTTGATGAGGTAAAATAAACTTCATCCTGTATACTCGAAATTTTTATATGTCTTCAAATAAATGTCTCAGAGTAAGTATGTACAATGCCAGGCGGTTTTGACCAGCATAAGACCTTGCCAGGCGAGGGGACAGTTAAGTAAATTGGGTTTCTTAACTTGTTTCTGTAAGATTGAAAATTTAATAGGATAAAGTTTATTTATTGTACATCTTAAAAATAAATTGACAGGCGATTACAATAAGCAGAAGTATATGACATATCGAATAGAAAACGCACAGTTGATGAGGTAAAATAAACTTCATCCTGTATACTCGAAATTTTTATATGTCTTCAAATAAACGTCTCAGAGTAAGTATGTACAATGCCAGGCGGTTTTGACCAGCATAAGACCTTGCCAGGCGAGGGGACAGTTAAGTAAATTGGGTTTCTTAACTTGTTTCTGTAAGATTGAAAATTTAATAGGATAAAGTTTATTTATTGTACATTTTAAAAATAAATTGACAGGCGATTACAATAAGCAGAAGTATATGACATATCGAATAGAAAACGCACAGTTGATGAGGTAAAATAAACTTCATCCTGTATACTCGAAATTTTTATATGTCTTCAAATAAACGTCTCAGAGTAAGTATGTACAATGCCAGGCGGTTTTGACCAGCATAAGACCTTGCCAGGCGAGGGGACAGTTAAGTAAATTGGGTTTCTTAACTTGTTTCTGTAAGATTGAAAATTTAATAGGATAAAATTTATTTATTGTACATCTTAAAAATAAATTGACAGGCGATTACAATTAGCAGAAGTATATGACAGATCGAATAGAAAACGCACAGTTGATGAGGTAAAATAAACTTCATCCTGTATACTCGAAATTTTTATATGTCTTAAAATAAACGTCTCAGAGTAAGTGTGTACAATGACAGGCGGTTTTGAACAGCATAAGACCTTGCCAGGCGAGGGGGACAGTTAAGTAAATTGGGTTTCTTAACTTGTTTCTGTAAGTTTGAAAATTTAATAGATAAAGTTTATTTATTGTACTTACATCTTTAAAAAAAATACAGGCGAGTAATCGCTAGTTAGTCGCTAGTAGTAGTAGAGTAGTTGCTAAGGGCGTGCGATTGAGAGGTGCAACTGTCCCCTCGCCTGGCAAGGTCTTATGCTGTTCAAAACCGCCTGGAATTATACATACTTACTCTGAGACGTTTATTTGAAGACATATAAAAATTTCGAGTATACAGGATGAAGTTTATTTTACCTCATCAACTGTGCATTTTCTAATTGACCTGTCATATACTTCTGCTTATTGTAATCGCCTGTCATTTTTTTTTTAAGATGTACAATAAATTAACTTTATCCTATAAATTTTTCAAACTAACAGAAACAAGTTTTGAAATCCAATTTACTTAACAGTTCAAAAAATAAAGGGCCTGATGACGTGCAGGGCTGACGCCTGCCAGGTCATGGCTATTCGGCTGCCCTATGCAGAAATCAAGTATCTGTGTTTTGGCAAATTTTACAGTAGAGCGAAAAAACGTTTTTTTTAGACTTTTCTTGATTACATGTTTACTAGTTAAATGATAGCATTAAAAATTGCTGTGTTTTATTATGCAAGACATCATTAATAGGAAACTATAAAAAAAAAATCAAAATTATGAGGCCAATCATTTTAAAATGCAAAAACAGTTTTCTGCATAGAATGCGATAAGATAATTTTAAAGCTTTTCTACAAAAAAACAAGTATCTGTATATAATTTCGTGTTTTAGTAAGCTTCTTCTTTATAAGTTTATAACACAAGCATATTTTATACTACATTTTAGATGCCAATAATTTAGTGTATGTCATACTTGTGTAAAATATATTAATGTAGTATGTATTTCAAGTATTTCACGGAAAAGAAGCCCCTATTCTGTTTGAATGCAAGTTGTTTTAAAATTCATAAATGTAGCACAAGTTTTTTTTCTGGAACAAAGTATTTCTCATACAAAAATGCTTAAAAAATTACATCAATTACTTAAATTGTAGGAAACTACAAATACCTCAAATACCGAACCGAAAAAGAACTTCAAAACCGACAGTCTGTGGAAAATATCTAGACGCAGGCGTGGAAGACATAAAAACAATGGAAAGTTATAGTTTTGTTCAATAAATCAACATACAATATAGTTGTATGTATATTTTGTTATTTACACCTGGTACAGAACATAAAGATAAAATACCTATATAAATCAACCTTATTCAAACATCTGTATTAACTAGTTCACCTTCCTCTATTAAATCTAGTGATTGTGAATTTTATTGCAATTGGGTTAAAATAATTGCTAATTACTTGGCATTAAGGGCACTAACTTTGCCAATTTTTTTTTTTTTTGCTGACCTCTGCCTCCTAAGACATTGTTTTTTTTTTGGTAATTCGTGCACTATTTTTTCTGTAAGAAGTCCACTACTTTCTATTCCTAATTCAAATTATTTTTATATAAAATACAGTCTCATATCCGTTTCTGAAGCAAACTTCGACCAAGTTTCAATAACAAATTCCTTAAGTTGTCATTTTTATAATTTTTCATCACATTCAGCTAGGGGTAGAAACTACCACAATTCTCGAATTTTACTCATGTTATTATTTTCTAAACATAATGTAGAAACTGTCTGTTTTGCCCTATGGCGAGCATTTGAATGAAACCATTCCAGTGTTCTTTGCGTCTTTTCACTTTAAATAACTTATACAGCCAGGAAAACACTTCAGTTATCAGATAATAAGCACTTCAATAACACTTCACGTATGTATACGAACTATGAAAAAACAGCCATATTCATTACTTGAATTAAAAAGGTACCACAGGACAATTTCTACCCGAAACTCAAATAAAATATATAAATATAAGGTTTTGGTATCCTAATAAAATGAAAATTTCTACGCTAAAGTCAAGTAACTCTGCGATCTATATCAATATTTCTATGCTAAAGTCAAGTAACTCCGCGATCTATATCAATATTTCTACGCTGAAGTCAAGTAACTCAGTAATCTATATGAATTTCAAGTATCTTTTGCAAGATACTTGATTTCAACGTAGAATTAGGGTATATACTTGTTTTTAGCGTAGAATACCCCGTTAAAAAAAGATACTTGGATTTTTTAAAGTTCTGTATTTAGAAAAATATTCATTATTAAAAAAAAATTAAATACTAAAAAATGCATTTTAAAACAGTCAATCGAATGGTGTAAAAAAACTTTTTTTGATAAATTTCGAGATACTTGATTTCTGCGTAGGGCAGCCGTATTGCTCTTAGAATTCCATAAACCGTTAGTATACAAATTTCTAACCTTACAGGAAGACCGTTACTCTCAGGGTTCACTGGCTCTCCAGCTATAACCACAACGCATTGTGAAATTACTAGTGTATTTGTTCATTCTATAGGGTGGTCGTGACTATACCGAAAGAGTTTACCTTACCAGTGAATTTTTGACATCAAAAGAGTAATAAATATTGTATAACATATATTATTATGAAAAACTTTTTTGAAAGTGAATTAAATTATTTTTTTTAATTAAATATTTTTCTAATTTTCTCAACAATGAGTAAAAACTCATGGTGTAAGAATTTTTATCATGCAGTTTTGATCAAAAAAGTTTTTTTGAAAAACATGTCATTATCTCTGAAACTAAACCGAAATCATAAAAGTTCATTATACAATGAGACAACTACATATTGTCGGAGATAGTGCAATATTGCGTAACTAACAAAATTGTTTGATATTTGAACTCTATCTGTTTTGGTAGCTACGCGGTATTGCACTATCTCCGACGATATGGCATAAAAGTCTCAAAATGTGGTCAAACTAAACTATACACCCTTCAAGTTTGTCGGGTTACTAATTTCCACCCTGTAGAATTGCGGTAGATTGCTTATTCTAAATTGTATATAACAATGTTTGCACACACTACATAACAAATTCCAGACAGCTCCCGATGAAGTCGAGGCAAGTTAGTCGAGTTGCAAGTCATTAACTTTACTAAAGTTCGTTTCTGCAAACGCGATGCATGCTCCGAAGTGACGCTTGAATGTGTCGGGGTATTAACTGAACAGAATAGGATATTTCAGAACTAAATATTTTAGGACTTGGCATTGTTTATATATTGTCACCCCCCAATTTAATAATTTATCCTGAAAAAAATAGGGTACTTTAAAATATTAATTTTGTTGATTGTTGTTCTCAGGATCCTATGGTTGAGCCACGAGCGAAGCGAGTGGTTCTAAAATAGAATTCTTCGCTTGTTCGTGTTTCAATTTCATACTCACGGGTAAAATACAAGTTTGCACCCTTGTATAACAATTAAACAAAGAGAAGCTATATCTTTAAATAAGGTTTTACGTATTTAGCAACGGAGTAAAGTCAAACAAAGGTTATTAATATTTTACAAAAATATAATAGATGTAATCCTTAAATAGTTTGCTAAGATATCATCATAAAAGATCTCTTTATGGTTTCCGAAATATAACTTTCCCTAAATAATGAACAATTCCAACTATCCAACTTACATCTGGGTACAAACTGTAGGTACATCATCGGTGGACCTTATTACAAATGGCATTCTATCGATGTGTAACTAGCAGTCTGGGCGATTGTACTCAAATTTTATTGGAGCAATTAAGAACAAAACAAGAATATAACTGTTTTCATGAAGTTTTGTTTCTTCTAATTTAGTTTCCTCAAAATTGTGTAAATATACCTGAAAATTATATTTTCAGGTACAGGTACAACATCATTGCAGCGTAATGGTTTTGAATTTCTTACTCAGTGTACGACTAAGCTGCTTTACTTTAAAGCAATTTATAATTTTATCGTCGGCTAACAAGCAACTCACTATAAAAACCTTCACTACTCTTAGCAACCTCGTATGTCAGTATTGAATCAGAACTGAGATACGAGATTTATTTCAAGTAGGTATTTGTTACTTAGTGAGTTTTGCTTGCCAACCGACATTATGTAAGCCTCGAGTGGAGTAGAACCACTCGTTGTGGTAATCTTTGGGGGAGGCACATGTTCAGCGGTGGCTGTCTTCCGGTTGATATGATGATGACGATAATAATGAAGCCTTTTTAGTAAAAAGTCCAATTTTTTACTGCCCATTAAACGCCCTTTGCCTACGGCATCGGGCTGCTAACACTCTTTAGTAATACTTAGTGAGTTTTGCTTGTCAACCGACATTATGTAAGCCTGGAGTGGCGAAGAACCACTCATTGTGGTAATCTTTGGGGGAGGCACATGTTCAGCGGTGGCTGTCTTCCGGCTGATATGATGATGACGATAATAATGAAGCCTTTTTAGTAAAAGGTCCAACTTTTTTACTGCCCATTAAAAGCCCTTTGCCTACGGCGTCGGGCTTCTAACACTCTCTTTAGTAATACCGTATTTATCTAGATGCACAAAGTACTATAACTGCTACTTGTCATGCCTGTTCCTTCATGAAGATATCGGACTTATTTATTGCTCATGATATTTGCTGCAACAAGGCCAACAGAAGATCAGTGTTGTATGAACAATCTAATCTGATTATATCTGTCTATAGTCTTAAAACTTCGATGTTATACCTAATGGCAATATTAAAGTAGAAATGCAACGATGGCCTAGAACTAAAATAAATAAATACAGCCGATTAATATAAGTTTCTTATGCCGACCGAAATGGGCATGCCGATATCGATACTGAGTATGATCAAAATAAAATTTAATTTGTTCAGTTAATGATACACAAACATCGACGAAATAAATTTTATCTTTTTGGAATGAAGCGAAAGCGAACAAAAATATTTGCCGAAGTGTTGTGACAAGGTTGTGACGGATATTTATTTTCTTTGATTCTGTTACTAGAGTGGCTAGAGTTAACTTACGATATGTCGCATGTCGTCTCAGTTATTACTATTTCGTTTATATATAACCTCGTAAGGCCCAACGTCCTAATTTTAGGACAACAAAATTTACTCATGGGTAATTTTATTTTGTACCTAGGTCTCAAAATTAAAAATAACTTGTCCTTTTTTTAGGACATTGGGCTATTATTTCACTTGTCTTAAAAATAGAATGGACCTTGCAAGGATAAAGCTGTTACTGTGAGTGTCTGTCCTGGACTACTCAAACTTGAAATAATGGCTATCGAGGGTAAGGTCGTTTTCATACAAATTTCACGTAAGTCGTGTCAAATTATTAGTTCACAGTTCACCCTTGCCGTCCGTTGCTTATATTAAAACAGGTAGGCATAGAATAACATTACGGCAATCTCTTATTTCGAACTGGACATGGATAGGTGGCTTAATTCTGCCAATGAAAAGTGTTTTTAAAAACCGACTTCAAAAAAGGAATTTTATTTTTATTTATTTTATCGAACGGATATAATCCCGAGATGGTCCCTTTGGCACCAAGTTAGGCCTGAAAATATTTGGAACTTGGAAAAATCGGTTGAATTGGGTATTTTTTAGGGTTCCGTACCGTAGCCAAAATGGCAAAAACGGAACCCTTATAGATTCGTCATGTCCGTCTGTCACAGTCGATTTACGCGGAAACTATAAATGCTACAGTAACGAAATTTGGTAAGGATATGTGTTGTTTAAACCACTACAGAATTATGATACTAAATTGTAAAAAAAAATGTGGTTGGGGCCCTCCATACATGTAACTCAGGGATAGAGTTTTTTTTTTTAATTTAGTACCATAGTCCTGTAGCGGTTCATATAAAGTAGTTTAATAGAAATCGTATTAAACTACGTGTCCGTAGGTATACTTTGTTGATTTTATCGGATCCGTTATTTTTACGGATGCGAACTGGACGCGAATCACAATAAAACATAAGTTCTCGTCGATGAAAAAGCAAATTGCACTCTACTACTACCTATTTGCTTTTTCATCGACGAGAACTCTTCAGAATGAAAAAATATGGGAACACTTTGCTTTGAAATGCCTCCAATACGTATTTTTGTCGTATGTATCTAAACATATTTTATTTTAGAATGGCGATATTGTGGATTGAACTGATTGTGAAAACACTAATCAAATTATTTATTAACTAAATATTTTTATTTGTATTTTTATTTTTCCCCCGAAGTCACACTACTCAATACTACATAAATTATAAATATTGGATTTCATATACCAAAGTAAAAACGACCAAGATCATTAGATCACCAATGTCCGAGGTGGAATTGCACCCGAGTCAAGACCGAGAGCGGTGCAGGCATCAGCCGCGAAAGCTGAGCACCTGGGTTCGATTCCCACCTTGGACGAAGGTGATCTTGGTGGTTTTTTCTTTGGTATATGACATCCAATATTTATAATTTATATTGTAAATCTAACTAACTAATCTACTTAACCATACCATTGTTTTGTTTTCCAACAAAAGTATTTAGCTTTGATTATATAATTTTAGAAATATATGTACGAGAAATGATATGTATATGCATAATTATTATTTCATTTTCTCGTATTTATAAATTGATATATACAAATCGACTTTATCTAACGCTTTATGCTCACAAATATTATTCAATATTCAGAAGACATTAATAATAGAAAAAAAACAAGGAGTTCACAATCAAGATACGAGTATCAGTGTTAATTTAGCATAATCATTCGTTTATTTTTACTAGAAAAAACAAAGCTATCGTCATTTTCAAACGAATACTAAAACAATTGGCCCGTTGGAGTCTTAATCATTGTCACTATATTCACAACGATTATGAAGTTTGACTAAGCAGAAGATCAAAATTAATTTATTTACAAGTGATACTCAATTACACAATATTAAATCAGATTTAAGTCATATCATACTGACATCCCCTCTCTATTTACATAAATTTGATAAAGTTATAAAGGGACTAGTTAAATATTCAAAACTTCAGATACTTACTTATAAAGTTTATGATCACATTCGGAATTTGTTTTGTTAATGCTGCTAAGCATATGTATAATATTGATAATTAAATAAAATACCTACGAGTGCATATGTTTCTGGCTACAAAGTCTTATCTATAAAAGTAATTATAGTTACCTACTTAGTTATAAATAAGCTTTTTGACAATTCTGATGAGGTTGCGTCGAATCTAGTTTAATAATTAAATAATTTGAATTAGTTTTATAAGCGTAATATTTTGACAAATAGCCGGATTATGTAGTTTGAGAAATGCATACCGAGTCTCTCGCAGCTGCTGCATACTAGTCCCGGCCCAAATTATCAAATAGCTCTCATTTTAGCTAATATTTACAGATGTTGGATTGCTAACACTTCAAAATAAAATACTGCAATAATCCTAGGAAAATTACATCAGATACGGAAATTCTACTTAGTTTACTGTAATGCTTAATTTCAACAGATTAATAAATGCTTTTAATGAAAGTAATTTTCCAGCTAATTTTATTCCGTCTGAATAAAAGTCCCTTACATAATAAATTGGGAACGGCAATGGTAAATCAAAAATAACAATAACAGAATTTGAGTTGTTTTGTAGTATTTGTATTTTCTGCTTTTGAATATTCAATTTTAACAATGTTCCATTGTTATGTTTTATTTTATAATGAAACACATTTTAACAAAATAGTAATCGAATGAATCAATTTAAAAATATCGTGATAAAATAATATGTACAGTACCGGCCAATAATATTTCCCATACAGGTTTTTTCCAGTAGATTTTTTTTTTATATTTGTAAGTGGTTTCCACACTTTCTTCATTACGACTATGGATACTCTAGGCGTAGGCTTTTGTATTAGCGATGAAAAAACCCTCCAGGACCACAAAGTTGAATTCCTAAAATGTTGAAATCCCGAAATGTTGACTTTCCCAGAATGTTGATTTTTTTCAGTTTCGCAAAATGTTGAATTCTTATAATGTTGAAATATTAAAAAGTTGAAATCTCAAAATGTATACTTTCAACATTTCGGGATTTCAACATTTTAGGAACTCAGATTTTTATTCCTCGGCTCTTTTTTAACAAGGGTATTTTTTATACGATTTCTACTTAGAAACGCGAGCTTGGTCGATCCTAATTAATAGAAGAAGTCCCAAGATTTCCATACATTTTTGGGATTGTCCATCCTATTACCGTTATGACTATGAAAAAATGGTAACGGAGTGGAAAACAAATCTTAGAACAGTTCTTTTCTCCTATCAGGCTATCAGGATCACAAAAGTCCGCGATTCTTTGAAAAAAGTATAGTCCATTGGTTGACTGGTAGAGAATGTCATAATGCTTTAAGTCCGCCATTTTTTGTTTTAGAATAATTTATTTATTGTATAGAAAATTACATAATATGCATAATTGTAGCGATATAAGAATATCTAACATGATCGTCAATGAAATATAATAATAATAACAATGTGGCCGCAGGGCAGCTTGTGGCGAGCTGTTGGGGAGTAACGACCCCACGGACCCGAGTGCTCCCGAGAGTCGATCAGGGTCCCCGCCTTCGGCGTGTCTTCGTCGGTCGGAGTGGAACCCCAAGGGGACCCGTAGGACTCTCAGCTCTGGCTTGCCTTAACTGGCCGTCCAGAGAGGAGTCGTCAGAGATATGTGCTCCAGGGGTGGAAGTGTAAATTTGCGTAAGTCGCGAGTTGGTGCAGCGGCCGTCAAGCCACTGTGCAGAAAGCGGTGTACACCTCTCTACACTCCTGAGCCGCCTACACCGGTGTTGCCCCTGGCTGTCTCTTGTGACGGCATTTACGGGGGCCCATCTAGTCGGCGGCGAGTCACCGCCTGCCTCGATAGCAAAGAGAAATAATTGTTACGGCAGGACAGGTGTCCGGACTTCTTTTCTATAGTTCCATTTCTGATCCATCCATCCTCCATCACCATAGCCCATTATTCTTTTCCATTTCCTTCTCAATAGTCTCTATACGCCTGCTGGGACCGGTTTACGGATATCTATTGATGTGCCCGTGAATGGGTTGCAGCAGGTGTACAACACAGCAAATTTCTCCAAAGGGCCTCTACGTGTTGGATCTGTATCCCCGCGCAAGCCTATAAAAAACCGGGATTTGTAAGCCCGTGATTCCCAAGGAGATAACAATGTAATGAAATAAAAAAATATATACATTTGGTTTGTAAATCTTCCTATACTATACTATAATTATTTATGATGACTAAAGATGGACAATAAGTACTGCAAACCTTCTTTAGATAACGATGATTGTACAATTAATTGTAATTGTCAATGTCAGACAATGTCATTGCGATTAATAAAAGAAAGCAAAACTAATTCACTGCATTGAAAATGAATCCGTTTAAAACAATTTCTTTTCTAACTAATAAAAAAAAACGCAAACTTCTCGTAATAAGAGGTAAATATACACTGACAAAAGATGGAAGAGCAAACCAAAACGGTACTTCTAGATGGAAGTGCACGAATCGGGATGTTTGTTCTGCCACAGTCACATTAAGTCAGGATGAATGTGAGATAAAGCGAGAAACTAAGCATTCATGTAGACCGGACAAAAATAAAATAAAAATTACAAATCTATTAAATGATATGAAGCAGGAAGTATGCTTTAATTTACACCCGATTGAACAAATATATGAAAGAATGGTCCAACAGTTTGCCGAGACTAATGTTTTTTTTCCTGTGTCAGAAATTCCATCATTTGCGTCGATCAAAAGTACTCTATACAGGACACGGAAAGAGTACTTGGGTACGAGTTCGCTTGTTTTCAAGGAAATAAGACATGTGAAAATTCCAAAGGAAATACCTAAACAGTTCAAGGTTATTGAAGACGGAGATCAAGAAAAAATTATCATCCTCTGCTCTGAAACGGCAATATCGGCAATAAAATCATCAAAATTGTGTAGTTACAGTGGTGACGGTACATTCAAAACAGCTCCGCGTCCTTTTAGTCAGCTTTATATTATTCATCTAGACATATATTCAGACCAAACAACGGTGAACGTATTTCCGGTTATATACGCATTTCTTCCCAACAAGACACAACAAACTTACATAAGATTATTTAACTTGATAAAAGAAAATCTGCCTGTTGTCATAAAATCCTATAAGTGTGATTTCGAAATTGCCCCTATCAATGCTGTCAAGTCTACTTTTTCAGATGTCAAAGTAACTGGTTGCTATCAACACTTCAACAAAGCCGTCTGGAGAAAGGCAAAAGAAATTAAAATATTAGCAAAGATCCGAAGACCTACAAGTGATGATAAGAGTGCAAGAAATATTGTAAGAATTTGTTCTAATTTTGTTTTACTTCCACCCACTTCTATGTCACAAGCTTGGACTGCTATTCAAAACGCTGCACCGGCTACAACGAAAATGAAGTTATTTTTTAAATACTTCAAAAACACATGGTATAACAACGACCACAATTTGATAAGTTATGCGGGAGACGCTCATCGCACTACAAACAGTTGCGAGGGTTACCACAGTCGAATTAATGCAAGATTACCTCTAAATCCAAACTGGTACTTGGTGTTCAACACACTTATAAAATAAATGCAACATTACGACAGAAAAATCGAACGGTACATGTTGTTCGTGCCTTTTAAAAAAAATAGGCGTATAAGAGATATCCTTTTTGATAAAAAATATTTACAATTATTGAGGAAGCTGGAAAGAAAAACAGTAACACCAATAAGTTTCCTCAAAAAAAATATTTTTATTAAACTGAAACTAGGTTTTAAGAAGTAAACAAGTTATTTAAGAGTCTTTAGTTTGTTATTGTTTACTGTGTTGGTTTTACTTAAGGAGTAAGTAGACTATTTTTTTTGTGTTTAATTTACCTACTAGGTTTCAATAAACCCCATAACTAAACCTTTTTTCGGTATTTTTTTTCGCACATTCCGCACCAATCACCATGTCCCATGTCATGTCCGATACCCGTTGAATATGAACTTTCTACCGTTATAATTTGTAAACTAATAATTATTTTATTTGTGTGCACACTTTTAGCCGGTCATATATTATATGGTCGGGCATATCCGCCGGATGAGTATAGTAAGTTTATCCGGCGACCCATATAAACCTGCTACAAAATCTGACGGTTTACCCGGATGATCTCAGCCGGCTTTTATTGCAGTAGGTACTACGAATTTTTCCACTTGTATCGCAATTAGGGTCATTAACCCATTCAATGCGAATTCGCGTCCTGTGTACGCGTAAACGTGATGCTGAGGACACAAATTCGCGTCCTCGAGTTATTAGATTTTTTTTGATAGAAATCAACTGTACTTAAAAGCTGATACAAAAACGTTATTTTATTTATGAAGGATACACTGAAAAAAATAATTTGTTAATGGTAACCGAACTTTCGTCAACCTGTAACTTAAAAAAAGTGACGAGCGAAGTAAGGCAATATCTTACCAAAATCAGTTCGGTTAATTTTCTACTAAACAATTGATGTTGCGTATTGCTAAACAATATTAGTTATATCGTGTGAAAACTGTCTGTTGTATATTACCATAAGTTCAGTTATATTTAGTTTACAATTCAGTTATTGTAGACGTGCTGTATGTTGATAACAAATTTACTGTTTGTCAAAATCTTACTGAATTCACAACTTACTTTAATCAAATTTTCTGCTACGCCTAAACCAACTGGCTCAGTAATGTTTAACATAACTTTTTTGTTACCTATAACCAATTTAGAGTATTATTTTAAGCAATTTGTTTCATTATATTTAACCAAATTATTTGCCTGCATGTAACCAAACGAATAGGTTATACACGACAAAAATACGTTGTTCATATACAGCCAAATGTTTAAATTATTTTGACCAAATAGTTTGCCTACTTCTAACCAAATGAATAGGTTATATATACATGACAAAAATACGTGGTTCATATACAGACAAATATCAAATGAGTTGTAAATAGGGCTCACTGCCTGTATAAAATCCAGTACGTCTCATCGTCACCTTTCTTATCCCCTGGGTGATGAGACGTACTGGATTTTATACAGGCAGTGAGCCCTATTTACAACTCATTTAACTACAAGTAGGGTGTATAAGCCACATCGATGATTACCCAAAAATAAGTAACACTAAACGAGCATTTTAATTAACTTTATTAATTGTAATAATAGAAACATTCAAATAATAGAAACATTCATAGTAATTAATAAGAACGGTATAGTAATCAAAATAATCAATCAATCAATAATACAATCGCGAGCAACAGTACTTTTTGCATCACTTTATAGGTTTTCATTGCACAGAGTATCTTTGTAAACCAATTTATTTTTCTAAATTATTTTACGAGTAATTCCATTATTTTGCTTGATACATTAGCTTCAGAGTCTCTTTGATTACAAGGAAAATGAAGAAATTAAAATTATTTGGTTTACAAAGACATGACATGTTTTGAAATGTCCTTATGTAACCTTCTAATCCCCATTCCCGAAGGTAGTCTCCAAGGGTGTCTGCTGGTGGAGGTACAACTTCTATTTTGGAATATTCAAGTAACTTGACATACATATGTCATACGCAACGCAAAAAAAGCGTTTGGTTATTTCTATGCTAAGTATTGTCTATATAATGAAGTACGTTTGGTTACACATTGTATTTTATTTGGTTAGATAAAGCGAATGGTCTGCTAGAGTAGCAAACCCGTATTTGGTTTTACTCTACTAGACAAAACTGGTTATATGTAACAAAACTATGTATTATAATAGCAAATCATTGTTGAGTTAAATCTAAACAATTTTATGTTATGGATAATAACATCGTCTTTGTTAGAAGCTAGGACTTGGTTTTTGTTGCATATTGTCAATGCTTACTCTTAAATTAGACCAAGCGGTTTATTTACATGTGAACACTTGAATTTGTTTACTGTTTTAATGTAAGACGTATACAAGCATTTATTTACGAATAGCCCAACTTAGAATAACATTATCCGTTTGGTTTTTAATACGCAAACCTGTTTGTTAATAGAAATTAACTTTAGTAACGCCATACCGAATTATGGTTAATGATGAAATAGCCAAAGTAGTTCAGTTAAATATTTTTTTCAGTGTAATATTATACCGTCGCTGGTTTCTGGATTCAGTGCATTTGTAATTGTCATAATTCCCATCTCGGATGCCGAAGACGCGAATTTGCGTCCTGTGTATTTATATTTTATTTTATTTTTTATTTTTATTGAAACAAAAGTTTACACGACATTACAGTTTACACCAATGCGTCATGAAACTAAAATTAAAACAGATATAGATAAATGTACCTACTTAAAATAAAGGTACATATACAAAAACAAACATTACATTAATTATATTTAGGCGACACAACTGCGTGGCTCCGTCGCGTCGTCTGAGCCGGCGTAGGGTTCGGCAGGTTGCCCCGGAACCGCCGAAACACGACGCCCTTCGGCCAGAAGTCCGGACTCGCGATAGTGTCCTGAAGGGGCCGCCGCACTACAAACGAGCTGAAATGCAGTGGCGCGACCGCAGCTGCTGCACCCTCAGTGATAGCCCAGTCTTCCGGTGGACGTACTCCGCCACGTCGTCAGCCACGGCGGAGTAATGCAGGCGCGATACATAGAGCGCCTTATACGGAGTTGCGACCCGAAGACCAGAACTAACCGGTTCGGCGATGCCACCCAGAGTCTTGCGAGGCGCCCTGCGCACCTTGCTTTTCCATTGAACCAGTGTAAATCCCTCCTTATCTACACTGGTGCGGGAGGACATTTCCCTATTGGAAGCCCGTAATTCACCCGCCTTAGAGGGCGGGTTGACCCGGTCAGCTGCGACTTGCTGCCCCGTGACTGACGTAGCTTCGAAACAGGGGTGGCCAGGCGCGCGGGGGCGACGTGGACGGCGGAGCACGTGCGACACTTGTGGGCCTTGTGGCGGTGTCAGCAACACGTAGGGGAAGGTGGCTCAAAGAGGGCACCTTAAGGGAGAGTTGAAAAAAAAGTGGTTTTTAACCTAGCTAGCTTATTCTTTTTTTTTTCAAAAGATACATTATTTAATACTTTTCGATGGAGGATGGCTTAATTTATCTAAAAATGGTAAACAAATGAATTATACGCAATTTTCAAAACCTCGACGATTGCCCGCTTTGCCCTAGGGGGGGGCCTAAAGTGGGCATCGGCTTAGGGCAAAACGGGCATGGGCTGGGGTAAGGCGAAGTCACCCAAAGGGCAATGAAGAGGGCTGTGATAGAAGTCTCATTGCGTGATCGTATTAGAAATGAGGCCATCTTCAGCAGAACCAAAGTAATATAGCTCTTCGAATCGCTAAACTGAAGTGACAGTGGGCAGGGCACGTTGCACGTAGAACCGATGGCAGTTGGAGTGGACAGGATCTCTAGTAGAGGCGACGCACCGGAAGGCGCGCGTGAGTAGGCCCCCCCCCACAAGGTGGACTAATGACCTAGTCGACGTCGCAGAAGTCCGCTGGATGCGGGCGGACGGCAGGACCGGTCATTGTAGCAATATTTGGGGGAGACCTATGTACAGTAGTGGACGTCTTTAGGCTGATATGATGATGACGAGGCATAACCATCTATTAGTTACCTTTTTTATTATTAAAATAATTATATTTCAATTTCCTGACACATATTACAATAAAAGGACCTGATTTCTGGACCTCATGTTCAAGATACATGAGCCCACGAGTCGCAGTCATTACATTTAGTCCAGTCCTCGACAGGTGGGTCCTTTAAAGTTTGTGGCAATTAAAATAACGATCCTGCTGGGACGTTGGGATGCTGGGAGGCTTAGTTTTATAAATATACCAATAATCCACTAAACTTTACATTGTAAAAAAACACACCGGGCAAAGCGGACAGTGCCCACATTACCCTGCCCGCTTTGCCTTTTTCGTCAATTACAAAATGGAAGCAAAATCTACCCTCAAAATGTTGAGACACGAGGAGTTGAATGCAAGGGTATTACGGTCAGATAACTAATTAATAAGTAACAGGAATTAATGACAGCATTGCAAGCATCGAAAATGAGAAAACACACGACTCACACCTTGAAATATTTTTCAAAAAGCAGCAAAAAACATGTTTTTGTTAGAGACCGTAACGGCGTGCTCATAGATTAGCCGGGCGAATGACACGAGATGCGCGAGTATGGCGGGGAGTACTGTAACGTGTTAAAAACACGCTCCATTTTGAAATGGCAACATAAAATCCAATGCCCTCTTTGGGCGCTATGCCCTCTTTGGGCTACCTTCCCCTAAACTTGACCCGACGCACGAGCCGGGTCGGACTTCGGTCATGAAACTTGACGCCGCTGACGGCGCTGACCGAGTATTAGGAGCGTTATTCCGCAAACTGGTGACTTCGTCGCGTAGCTCGGCAATAGTTAATTGGGCCACGTCAAATTTCAAAATTACTTCCGCAAGACTTATCTTCAGGGCCACGATATCCTTCAACAAGCTGCGGACGTCGACGTTCTCCGAAGAGACAGACGGCAGGTTAGCTACCATCATCACAAACTCCAGAAGTCGGTCCTCGTAATCCCTTAGGATCTTATGCGTAAACGTGATGTCGAGGACGCGAATTAGCGTCCTTCAAGTGTGAAATATCCTAATGCCGCAGACGCGAATTAGCGTCCTTCAAGTGTGAAATATCCTAATGCTGCAGACGCGAATTCACGTCCTTCAAGTGTGATATATATATATATCCTAATGCCGCGGACGCGAATTCGCGTCCGTTGAAATGTTAACGGGATACCGTGGACGCGAATTCGCATCGTCGCGTAGAAGGCGGCGGCACCGCGTGATGATTAAACATATGAGGCGTAGGCAATGAATGAATCTATCTACTGTTAAAGTATCGCTCGGGACCTTTGCTAAACCCTGTAGATACTTACCGCAAATTCAATTATGAAAGTTCAACATTTTAGGATTCAACATACCGCAAAATCAACTTTCTGCAAATTCAACATTTTAAGACTCAACAAGCTGCAAATTCAACTTTATGCAATTTCGACATAAAGAGAACTCAACATTATGCAAATTCAACATTTTAACATTCAACATGGTGCAAATTCAACTTCTTGCAAATCCAACATTTTAGGAATTCAACTTTGTGGTCCTGGAGGGAAAAAACTAGGCATCATATAGTCGTTTTTTTATAACCAGTTTTTGCGTAAGGCATGGATTTCGTAGTTTTTTTTTACTACAATTTATGCTGTGTCTCCCATTTTAATTCTGGTAAACTAATTGCGTAACCCAAAAAGTAATGATGCCCTTAAACGGGAGTGTGTATCTTTTGTTCGTTTTTATAGTCCATAGTTCATAGCTTAGTAGCTCGCGGTAAGACCAGTGCCTAAGGAGGACCGAATCGCCTATAACACCGATTTAAATCCGTGAAATGCTTTCGTCTAAACATCCATCATTACGGTAGAAGCGTACGAAAATTTATTTCATGTTCGTTCAGTGGTTAGAATCCGATGCTTTCATGGTGCAACCGTGAATAATAACAGTCAGAGTACAGCACAATCGGTTGCTGGCAGGGGGCCAAACCTTCGCAACGTTCGATCTACGGGCAAATTTGTAGGTTAGTTTCGGAAAACTTAATTATTTCCTTAGATAGGAATAGGCACTGGAAAAACAAATAAATAATCGAAACATGTCAAGATTAAGGGTGTAGCTACCTCACATTAGAAATATCATGATACAAAAATCCTTGTTACACCAACTATTCTAAAACGGGTCTTTTCTTACATGCTAGGCAACAAAGTGGCACTTTTGGGATCTAGGACATTCTACAGGTGATTCCTGGGTTTCACAACCCTCTGAAAAACGCGTTAAGGAGGTCTTCCTGATCAATTTTTCCCATATGAAAAAACGGTATGTGTGACACGGTTTCAAAATTATTTTCGACTTGGGCTTTAACGCTTGAGTCCCTCATTTTGTTCAGGATTCCACTTTAGAATCTCTCACTATATTCAGGATTATATTGTGGAATCCATCGCTTCATTCGAGCTACAATGAACGCCCTCGTCGGAAATATATTATGTGTTCGTTTTTAGTAAAACGTCCCACTTTGTCG
>JALPQI010018199.1:0-15203 GCA_025490895.1 Thaumatotibia leucotreta
CTTTCTTCGACCGTAACTCGGTGGAAGACAAAGAATTATGAAATTTTCGGGACACTTTTTTCTGCTAATGAGGATCGAAAGAGCTCGCGATTTTGAGTAGAAAAAAATATGAAAAAATCCAAATTCGGATAATTTTAAAAAACTACAACAAAATAAAAATTTGCCCTTTAATGAAAACAAAACTTAACGTCACACATTCGTGTGACAAAGTTACCCACATAGTCTGTATGACTAACTTTCGTAACTCAATGGAAACGAACGTGATTTTGTTTTAACTAAATCTTTAATTACGTAAAATATTTTTGATAACTGTCATACACAGGGCTACGGTAATTGCTTTCTATCAGACATAGTTTCCGTCTACTTCTTAGAATACAGTAAGAATTATAGTTTAAATTGTAATGAATAATAATAAATATTTCAATACGTTAATTTTGACTTCCTTACAAAGTCTAACCTCCATGGATTCCACCATCTGTGGTTGTTCCAGCTTTTTTTATTATAATCGTTTTTTTATGTACTTCGTTATTCATATAAAGTTTAAGTAACAAAAAAGCAACTACAATTGAATGGTTACAAATAATAACATGCTTAATTTTCTAACGGAGGTAGTACCTACTAAGTAATGCTGAAATAATTCCCTGCAAATAATAAAAAAATACAGTCATCACAACATACACAATTCTGACTGTGATTCAGGCTTTTTATAGAAATAATCCTTACATAAAAGCATCACCCGTTTGTTTATCCGTCTGCTACAGCTCATTTGCTTCGAAACGACTTGCAAAATGTAACTAGCTCGAAAATCGTTGCGTTTCTGAATATGGACGAATATCAGTTTTCATGCTCATCAATTATTAGGTTTGTAGTTAGTTTGTATCGGGATTTGAATTTTAGGACACATAAACCTATAAATTGACCGAAAAAAATTTCAGCATAACAAAACAATAAAAAATCTTCCGATTTCAATAAAGAAATCCAATATATATTTTATCAACCGTATGTAAATATGTGGACCGGTCATTGTGGCAATCTTTGGGGGAGGCCTATGTTCAGCAGTGGACGTCTTTCGGCTGATGTGATGATGATGATGATGATGTAAATATGAATAATCATTACGCAAAACACTGAAATTTTGATAAAAAACGCTAGGAAACAAATTTTGTAGGTATTTTTTATAATTTTTATGAAAACTGTATCCTGCGTTTGCGTGTTGCGGTTGCTGTGTTTTGCGTAATATTCATACCTATTATACAGTTGATAAAATTTTTACAATATAATGCATAATAATATAGACTAAATGAATCATGACAGCGGTATCTTTATTTAAACCAGTAGGCTTAGCACAGGATCAGTGCGACAATATGTCACCGCGAAATAGACTATCCATCCCTCTTTTATTCATATAGTTGGTAAAAGATGGAAAATTTATCTCGCAGCGACATACTGACATACCAAACATGTGCTAAGCGTACTGGCATTGATAGCATTCTCTCACACTGTCAGTTGGTATATAATCGAATACCATGGCAGGGAATCTGTCCGCCACAGACAAATGAACAGAATCAGCAGTGCACTTGAATGCACAATATCTAATTGAAGGGAGATAGGTATATAGTAGATAGAACCGATGCTATGATCACAACACAGTATATACTTAAACGGCAGTATATTTAACTGCATTGGTACCGAGACGTGTTAAGCTAGGACTAGGTTTTTTTCTGAAAACATAATTTTACTGGTTGGGTTTTAGGAAAAACTATTGAATTATTTTGACAAGACAACCGCCTTTGAACTAGTTTGAACTAACAACAAATCTAAGAGCGTCCCGAATACCGATACAAAGTGAACGGATGCAACTACCTATTACAAATTGGAAAGGAAAATGTTTGATTCCTTTTTTGCTCATTGCATCTTGATGCCTGCCTCTCTCGGATCGACTCAGTCGGGAAGATAATGACTACTTAGCATTGGAAATTGAATTGTAATTACTAGGTAACTTATGTTTTCTCAGAGATCCTATACTGCATGTATTTTCTATTATTACTACCAAGTGTCATGCACTTACCTTCAGGCTTCTTCGCTGCTATTTGCCAATCATTTCGAGGCAATACGACTAGTATAAAACGAACCTCCAGAAATAGTAGCTAAGCTATGATCTAGAGGTCAAATTATTTTGGAGACTAACTAACAGTTAGTTGGGTTGCACTAAGAATTAGACCCCTGGTAAGTGTAAGCAATTCTATGGCTGATACGATCCATCGCCCATAGATTCAATCGCATGAAGCGGCGTGATAGAGAAAATGGATGGGACAGCCAGATTATTGGACCATGATTTCAGGCGTTCTGCTGCAACTGATTCCTGAGTTAGCGTTCCCCAAGTGCAGTTAATGTTTCAGTGTTCTATAGTTAGGTTATTCTATTCCAATAATATGAGTTTTTTAATGATATTGTGTGATCTCATTTCATAATTTTAAATAATTTAAAATATTAGGTGTCATATACCAAATCAAAGAATAAGGAGGTAGGATTTCACTTCCGGCGTTGGCCAAAATCGGTATCTTTTCTTTGGTATAATGAAATCTTGTATTTAAAATTTATATACCTACATAGTAGTGTTAGGTACTACTTTAAAAAAAGCAACTCAAAAATTATATAATAAAACAATTTGAGTTGTTCCAAACATAAATTAATACCTCTATAACAGCTTGATTTGCTCCTAAAGCGAGGTATCCGTTTCAATTTAGACAAATTGGCGTGTAATAAAAACCCGAAATCCTGATATATTATCCTGATAGGACATTATTTTTCATTATCTAGATTGAATGAATCAGTTCGTGATTATGATTCGAATGAGCCCAAGCACGTCCAGATCTGGAAGATTTAGGTATTTTTTACCACTGGCTGTAAAAACAGACGAAATCATATATATATGTCTGTTTTTACAGCCAGTGGTGTCTGTCCAGCTGTCCCTTTTTAGGCCTCTTACGCACTAAAAACGCAATTTTAAAGAGAATTGTTGAAATGAAATTAATAAATAAAAAATGGATGTTATTGAGGATTTGAGGGCATAAAAGGTATAGATACATCTCGTATGGCTACTAGTAAGTAAATAAATATAAACATTTAGTAACAATATTAAACAGTCATGTTGAAATGAATTTATATTAATCTAGCTGTTCCATCTAGACATATCGATACATCTGAGTGCAACGTCTCCTGCACTGTAGAGCACTTCGCTTCAGTGCTCCTCGTGGTAATGCCATCGGCCAATGCGCAGGCAAATTAGTACAATAAGAGCAGTGGCTAAATTGTATAACAAGAATCGAATAGGTGCCTACTGTTCAACTGACTATAGAGGATAGAAAAGCCTGTAGAAAGTATTCAATCTTACTAGGTAGCTGCATAAAAACTCATTAGATAGCTACCATAGCTCTACCATGAAAATTGGATAGGTCTGGTCTGACGCAGGCAATCCTATTATTCCTACCGAGTTATAGTGCTTTTCTCAAGCAATGAAAAAAAAACAGATCTGTGTCCTGAAATGTCGTAGAGTAAAATTAGTACAATTTTCGATCGAAACTCTTACGGAAATCTGATGTGTCTGTTAGTTTAGTACTACAACTATTTAGTGGTTTTCGAAGAACTCAATAAAAATCACAGACGGACGAAAGGGTTACAAAAATACAGCTTGTATGATGCTGTTTTACCACCCTAGTGTTGTAACGAACAATTTACGCGTCTGTGTCAATGATACCTAGGTATAACAATTACTGTAAGGTATGTAAATACAATCACACGTGCATATGGGCAATTCGCAATGAGTTGCTATAAATTAATAAATAATTATATATTTGTTTACCTATTAATTTTGTAGCTGTATTATGAAAATGGTTTTAATAGGCACCTATCTCGTTTTAATTAAGGTGAGGTTAATTTGTATAATTGTATATTGTCTTGAATTTTTTTTAACATTTTGTAGCTATGATATACTATAAAGTTTAATATTGAATAATGTAGGTATGTAATCTTTAAAAAAATATTTTTTGGAAGATATATTATATTCTAATTCTACGTATAGTCGTATAAATACGAACTCGATACTTGGCAATAGGAGAAAATAATATATATTTCGGCGTTGGGCCCTTTTATATCAGGTTCCGGCCGAGCTATAGGGGAATGGTTTAGCTATCTACGCACTTATGCATGTAGGCCCATGCCTACGTGTTTTTCATTATGAGTCCATACTCATAATGAAAAACACAACATGAATTAAGATCTTTTTTTATTACTACTCTGGTTCGCAAGAGTTAAACCACAACAGAGAAGAACCAGGAAGAAACTCAGCGGGTTGTATGTTTTAATCTTTTCAAATCATTGGTAATTACAATTTTAGATCATTACAATAGGTACACACTTAAAACACGATTAATTAAAACACTTTAAACAACAACAACAACTAATGGAAAACGACTGGAGAGTTCTAAGTTTGAGTCCATGCTTCACCAATTTCAAAACACAAGAAATAACGTCTTTCGTCAGGAATCTGAATCTAACGAACTAGGTATTGAATCTAGTCAAACTCCTCTTACTCTGGAGTGCACTTAATCAAATCTATTCGCGGTCTCAAGATAGACTGAGTTAAGGGAAGGAATGATCATAATTGGAATCTGTTCCAAGTCTAGGCAAGAATCAATCTTTCGAAGTCTAACGCGGGAATCAGAATGAATTGACTTCCAATGTCTAAAGCAAGAATTACTTCTTTCTAAGTCTAACGCGCGAATGCCAATGCATCACGAAAACAGCGCTAGTGACCTTTTATACTGTCAGGTCATAAACTACCTGCTTCACAGGCGGGTAGATCTCAACCGGGTTTTATCATCTACCTGCATGGACCAAAGCAAAGACCACTCGAAGCAATACATTGCTTATCGTTTTCTAGATTTAGTAACTCTTAACAAATTAATTGTAAACATTGCAAACAAAATTGTAAATAACACAATTCTGGCGTCGATGACTCGACGTGTCGTACAGGTCTGCGCGAACTGAAGCGCGACTCCGACATATATTTACTAGTTTTCGTACGAGGACAAATAGTTAGAGCTTAATTCTGGGTAAAATAGTGCATTTTTTTCTTTTAAGTAATGCTCACCTACTTGGACCATATAGTCTCTTGAGCATATCTCGTGCACGTATGCCTACTACCTAATTAAGACAAAAATAAACACAGCATTCTCGTGACTATAATGAATTACATTTAGAGCATTTCAATAGTATACAGGCGGCCATAGCATTCAGTCCATCTGTTGTTAATAGACTCTCGACGAGCTACACTCAGGAGAGCTCCCATGAATTCCCACGACTTGACGCGATTTGGCGAGCTTCATTTAGCACCAATATGTTTTCAAGTTGGATTTTCCGAGAATTTTTATGAGAATTTAAAAAAGTTCTCATTGAAAATGTTTCCATGAGAAAAAACAAGTCTAAAAATATTTAAGAAAACAATTTGAGTCGTTCCACATAAAACGCCCTATGATATTTATTTCTTGTTTTTTTTTTATTTGATGAAGGTAGACAACTGAGCTCTCAGCCCACCTGATGGAAAGCAGGAACTGAGGCCCATGGACATAGTGACCAAAAAATTGCCTACGCGTTGCCTACCGGACTTAGATGGATTGCCTCTATCTATGCTAGTAATTACACCGGCTATCTTACCCCCAAGCCGAAACACAGCAGTACAAAAACTAGGTGGTAGCTATCCGGGACCTTGCACGAGGTCCTACCACCAGCAAAATTGCTGGATACAAATCAAGTAAATATATATTTAGTAATTTATCATTATTTTAAAATTACCTGCAGCATATCTAACTAAAGTTGGGTCACCAAAGCTTCTCAATATAGTCGCTCAGTTAAATGAGTATTTACCGGGTTTTTACCTAGAAACCTTAAAATAGTTAAGTAAAACATAGTCTCCATTTTTGAAATCAAAACATTTTATGACCATTCTTCATGGTTACACGTATTCTTATATAGGTAGTTAGGTACATACTCCTGTAGGGTTAAACTCCTTTTATGGAAATTTATATAATTCCTAAAATTTAAAACGAATTAACACGTTAAAACTCATCAGAGTCATCAGAATTTGTACGTATTAGGTGCTGTAGACAAACTGCTGTAATGAAACCTTTGTTGGAGTGACAGTAGGCCTGGTCATCTGCCGCGAGCATTCGTCTGTATTTTGAAAGGATTTGGATCAACGTCCCTGCAAATTATAACCTGCGAGTAAAACCGTTGCATTTAATGAGGCACTAGTTTCTGTGAGTGTCGTTATTGACTATAGTGAGTGGTATATGGAATCATCCGGTACAATTACATTTACCGATGCTTACAAACAAAATGTATATTTCGTTTCTACAAATCATTCACTCAGTTCAATCATTAGTTTAACAGCAATTCCTTATGATTATGATACACATTACTATTAGCTCTCTTATTCCACTGCTAGATTTAGCGCGACCCCTCCCACCCCGACACTGTACCGAGGTATCTCAAGGCGCTGTTTATTAACAATTGAAAAAAAAATTGATTCCAGTATTGCTATCATATCATAAGTCAATGCCCGCCGTGAGCAAAATCCTGGTAGCTTATGTTATGATGGCCCCGTTTTATCCATTTATCGTGCTACGCGTCACTTTTTCCCTTGTATACTTGTTAGAACGTGACGGCAACGCCGACAAACGATTAGACGCGGTACCATCATAAGTCTACCTGCCGAGGAAAGATTTGGGGTGGTGACAACGTATTCGTAATGCCGTCACGCCGTGAAAATGATGCACATAAATTAATAATATGGACAGAATGACTTTATTTCTAGTGCTACATAGTGTAAATTGTTGTCAAAAATGTCCTTTCTTATTCTCGAGTTCAGTTCCCTCAACCTTGCCTATCTTCTCTGCCTGGTACACAGTGTCGGGCAATGAATCCTCTGCTGTATCTGGCACCAATAGTGTGAGTAGGCCAGCTGTCAGCGAGACGAGGCCGAAGATGACCGACGGAAGGCCAGGCCAGAACACCATCTGCGAAATAAGATAGTTAGGTAGGATAGTTAAATAGAGCCCTGTAAAACGTTACTTCTTAAAAAAAAACACATCTAGAACGACAACAATACACGGTGCTCGCGAGCATTGCGAAAGATTTTAACTATGCATTCTAGTCATCAAAATAAACAAAAAATATTATGAGACCTAATTAAATGTCAAATTCCAGAAAAAACATTTTTTTTTTGGTTTTTTGAATACTTTTGAACATTTGCAATACTTTTTATCATAACGACAATTTGTTAAAATATTTTTTTTTTAGGGTCAGGTTTTTTCGTCAAGTCTATTCTTATTTTTTGATTGTCAGGCAAAAGGCAAGGTGATATTAGAACACATTGTGGTAGCATTGTAATCAAAAAGAAGTTTTATGACGAGTTACATCGAAAAACTTATTTCGAAAAAAGGTTAATTATCTCTGGAACCAAGCCGAATCCAGGAAATTTTGTGTAACTTTAAATACTCTAAATATACTCAGGAATTCAGTATTAAAATCTCTCTGGTGCTCACGAGCACCGTGTATAATGTTACTTGAAACTCGTTAAATTCCAGTAAATTTAAATGAAGATTTACTCGTAAATTTACTGGAATTGAACGAGATGCCTATTTTGTTTTTACTGTACTATATCAATTTTCAAATGTGCCAGTCTGCCTACAAAAACACAATCGGTAAATTTAAGAAAACAAATGCTTATTTATTTACCAAATTTCAGTGTTAGTTTAGGTACCTAATTATACCCATTTAGACAAAGAATCTACCGTAAAATGGGCTATAGGTAACTAATTGTATGATTTACAGTGTAAGTAATTTTTTAATTACATTTTCGTGCCTTGTCGCAAAGGCTTATCAATCGTTATGTTACAGGTTACAGCCGTTACAGGTATTTTAAAGTCACAATTATAGACAATTATTATTCTACACGTGCTGCAAACACTATCCAGTTTCACGCTTGTTTAATAAAATTGTACGTGCTGTGTTATCAGCTGCAACACTTTGTACCTTCGACTATGTACGACTACGAGATGTCGTCAACGTTGTGGTATTGAATGATGAGAATGATTTGATGATGGCAAAAGAATAGTACATTACTATAGATGACGGGAAACGAAGGATTACAGGCCAAGTAGATATATCAGTTCCTTCGGCCAGATAGGGATACGCGGCTTGTAACCTTGTTTCTCGCCGAGATTTCTATGCTGCTTTTCTCAAACTTGCCATTTAATAAAGGGAACTGATTTCGCCGAACCATACTATTTAATTTGTAAATAAACCAATAGTACAGTATCGTATAACATTAAAAAAAATTCGCGCCTAACTTTTTTTTAATCTGTTTGAGGTATCTTTTTAACTGGTGGTGTACACATTAGTTGTAAGGTTTTTTTTTTTTCTGTGGCTGAATGTCAAGACCTAGTGTCACAATTTGACGTTTCAAAACAAAATACAGTTTGTTTGCAGTCCTAGGTGTGAAATAAATACATGAAATCTGTTTACATATCATCTTAGCACATGACACTGGATACATAGTATTTCCGTGTTTAATTTAAAGTAAGTAACATCAACATTCCGTAGCAATTTTGAGAAAAATAATTTTTCACTTCTCATGCTCAAAAAGTGCATCTTTATGTCGTAGACGACATAAAATCGCATTTCATGTTCTAGAGCGTAAAAGTAATTTTTAAGTCTAAGGTAATTGGTCCCAACAGCCAAACAGTTAATAGTATTTTATGCAACTCTTGTTTAAGAGAGGTCAAAAAAGGTGAGTGGCGTGGGTAACAATTTGAGGCGAAGCCGAAAATTGTTATTAAAGACGCCACGAGCATTTTTTGACTCGGTTAAACAATGTTGCATACAATACTTTTTCTACGACCACACATTTATTTTTAAATAAAATTGTAAATTTGAGAAATATTCTTAGTCAAACACAATTTTATTAATCATTAAGGTCGGGCGGGAGACGTCAAAAAAAAAAAACCGGCCAAGTGCGAGTCGGACTCGCGCGCGAAGGGTTCCGTACCATTATCAATTTATTATTTAAAAAATACAGTTAAATCAACCTACCTCAAAAACTATAGGAGATAATTTAATCAAACCAAAAATCGTTGATAGAGTTTATTAATGTGCTTAACATATATTTTTTTTAGAATTTTATATCGCGTAGTTTAAAAAATAGAGGGGGGGGGACACATTTTTCAGACTTTGAGAGCTGGTATCTCGAAAACGATTTGCTTAAATAAAGATAAGATTTATAAACCTTCATATCATTTTCAAAGACCTTTCTAATAATACCCCACACGCTTATATACAACTAATTTTTTTTTTCTATCCCTCAGTTATATGTATGGAGGGCCCCCACCCCAATGGTTTTTTTTACAATTTAGTATCATAATCCTGTAGCGGTTTATACAACACATATCCTTACCAAATTTCGTTACTGTAGCATTCATAGTTTCCGAGTAAATCAGCTGTGACAGACGGACAGACGGACAGACGGACATGACGAATCTATAAGGGTTCCGTTTTGCCATTTTGGCTACGGAACCCTTATAAAAAAGAAAGCTCCTCTATGGTTTTCTTAACTGGTCTACTACCGCGAAAATCGAAATTCGTAAATTTCGATGATTTTTCTCTGTGAGTCAAACGAACCTACCGCGAAACCCGAAATTAATGAATTTCGTTTTTCGCGGTAGGGCCGCAGTTCATCAGTTTTGTTTTTTAAATTAGGTTGGCAGCCTTGTATTTCGTTAAGTCTTGTATACTTAATACACGCTCGAGTATAGAGTCTGGCTAACGAAAGCTGAGAATGAGAAATGGCGGCAAATTAATAAAATATAGAGTATGGTATCACTGGGTTGCACCCCGAAAATCAGTCTTGATACTTGTAATATATTTAAAACTTAAAATTATTTTGTTAAATTACCTGTATTTATTACAATCCAAATTAATATATTATATATATGTACATAACGTAGCTGTTCCATGCAACTTTGTCTGCATGACACAATGCAATATGATGTAGGTATTGTAGGTACCTACTACTCTAAATGATGACCCATGTTATTAAATGGATCCCATATCAAATTTTAAGCAAATCTGTTTAGTTATTTTCAAGTTATATCATAGATTCGAAAATACCAAGTTAGTTTTAACTTTTTACATACATAATTATGGACCTATTTTGTGGTTAGTTTTAACTTTTTACATACATATGTATGTAAAAAGTTAAAACTAGCTTGGTAATGAGTCGAACCTATGATATAACTTGAAAATAACTAAACAGATTGGCTTAAAATTTGATATGTTTTTCAGCTCTTCATATCATTATAGTCTTTATACCATAATATGGCCGAAAAACAGAGTGATTTTCACACTTGGATATAACACTATTATATGTCTATACATAGGTATAGGTAATATTAGTAACGATTTGTAAATTGTATCATCGCAGAATGGGTGTAATCATGATTAAAACTACCTATAAAATTGTCCATTACGACACAAGTGCGAAAAACGTGAAATTCTATTCGAGTGGCGATTTTTTAAAACGACACAAGTTACGAATTTCGTTATTGCACGTGTCTCGTACGGCGTTTTTTAGTACAGATGGCCCTCCGAAGTTTTGAACCTGACTTAAAATGACCCACTTCTCACACTAGAGCCTAAAAAATGTACCATCTGTACTAAAAAAATATAATTCTGCCGGTGTGTGTATTTTTAATAAATAGGAAACGAAATATTTATATTTTTTATTCAGAATAATTAAAGTCAGACTTAAAAAACTCATACAATGATTCATATTAATGATTCATACTATTTGTGCCATAACACATAAATCACATAATAAACTCATCGAATGCAGTTTTTATGACATTGTCTCTTTCGCTGTACTTATCTTCCACATGAATGACATGGTCAGTCATTGATTTCCAATCTGAGGCGGTTATACTCGCGAACTTTTTTCATTCTTCTCCAATTCGCATAACTTTTCTACCGTATTTTTGACAGCGTTTCAACCTCTCCCAGACCTTCTGGTAAAAAAAACAAATGACCATTTTAAATCAACCTAACATAAATACAAACTTAAATCTATTATAGTCGATAGTATATTAGATAATGAGTACAAGAACATTTATTGAATAAAGGTAAGTATCAAAATGGTACTACGTACTAACCTAGGAACACCGATATCGTGTGTAAACACTCATGTTTTTCCTTTTAAGCGATGATTTTCTCCTCTTGTTTTTCTTTATATTTACTTATTATAGTACGCAGTAGCTTACGAACATTACTTTTCATAGTATTTTTCATCATAAACACCTTAAAACGTTGCAATTGTGGAAAGCGAGCAATGGGTGTCAAGTCGAACGAAAGACAGAACATGACGTTTGACAATTCAGCTTGTGATGCCATATGAAAAGTTCCGTAAAAAACTCATTCTCAGCTTTCGTTAGCCAGACTCTAGTGATCAACTAAGCACACTTGTATCATAATTCATAATGTACTATTATTTATATTACAATATAAGAATTCTGTATTTTCTGTCATTAAATCACATAAAATAGATATCGATTATCATTCAAAAATTCCGAAATGTTTGACTTGGCAGAAAACCGAGAATCTGAATCTCTGATCACTGGTTGAAAATTAAAAAAAAAAATTAAAAAATGAGTTTGCGGGTATTGGTGACATATTTTTTCTTCTTTCGCTTTACGACAACTTCGTTGTGTAGATATTGCAGTGAAAAATGTTGCACAGTCACCATCAAGTATATTGGAGCGGCTAGGGTACTCCAAAATATCTGAACAGGCCTCTATTGCTATGGCGTTAGAGTGCATGTTCAGCTATTTCTGAGCACCTTGGCAGTTCCGATATATCTGACTGTAGGTATGTAGATATACATTCTGAAATGAATATCTACGTATATGAAAGTTGGCATACCTGTTATGTGAAAACGAGTACAAAATTAGAACGGAAATTGAATTTTCAACCACAGCCTTGAACATTAATTACTTCAAAATATGACGTATTTATCTCACGCTCACCAGCAAAGGCATCTGCGGAGCTATGATGGAGCCTATCCTGCCCACTGAGGAGCACAGGGCATGCATGGAGTTTCTGGTGTATGTGGGGAACAGCTCCGAAGTGAAGATGTAGGTGATGGAGAAGTAGAACGAAGCCATGAGCTTGCCTGACATGTACAAGGTGATGGAGAGCCAGGGCAGTTCTGAAAAATGAATTTATTACAGAATCAAAAATTATTTATTCCCTTAAAACCGTTTAAATTTGGTACCTACAATAATCTTGCAGAATACGTACTCGTACACACTAGCTTAGTAGAATAAAGCAATACGGTTACATTTTCTAATCACATGTAGGAATCGCTATTGCTAATTACTTAGTAATCAATAGCTATTATTTAGGTATGTTCAATAGACAAATACATGCCATCATTACGTCCTAATGATTAGGTAATTGAAGAGGCCTTTCTCCAGCTGTGGACTGATTATAGTCTGATGATGTGCCTATGTGATGTGATGCCATCATTGGGACCCAGAGCCTCTATTTTTGTAAGCAGAGCTACTATCAACAAGGCCACTGGAGCCTATTTTAGAGGTCAAATATAGATAGACTTAAGGAAGGAAGGAAAATCTTACCACTCGGAACAAACGGTTGAGCAACACACAAGACAGCGCATGCCACGAAAGTAACTGTCAATGGCATCTTCCTCTTGAATCTATTCAGTATGTAGACTACAACGAATCTACCGGGGATATCTACGATTGACGTCAATGCGTAGTTCACATACTTGTTCCCTTGCAACGAGATGGAATTTATCGTAAGTCCATGGTTGACAAAGGTAGATGCTATCCACCACGCTGAGCAGACGAAAAATCTCAACAGCATTGGTTTTGATTTAAACGTTTCTAATAAAACTTGTGAAAAACCTGCTCCCTTTTGTTCTTGGTAAGTAATCTGGTTCAGGTCCATATCTAGTTGCAACTTATTCTTTTTAGCAGCTGCATCAATAATGGTTACAGCTTCGTCTTTCTTCCCTTTAGTGAGTAACCAACGGGGACTCTCATCGATGAGGTAGATGTAGAAAATAAATAATAGTCCAGGGGCGTAGACTGCCACAAGAAAGTTTCTCCAATAGGGAACTAGCCAGTAGATTAAAGGATATAGAATCCCTCCTATTGGGTATCCAAAACCAGTGATTGTAGTGTACAAGACGCGTTTTTCTGTGGCGACCATTTCTATGGCTGGAATAAACACAATAATAAGCTATTGATAAATATATAACTATAATAGTTACGTACTCAATTCATGACATACATTGAATACCATTTGAATAATCCATGTAAGCAAAATTAACCGATTATTAGGTTCTTGACTTTTGAAATTGTTACTGGATCTTAAGTAATTAGAAAATTGAATAAATATATTGTTAACCTTAAAACCCCCTTATTCATAAAAGTTTTCTAATTAACTCAGCATCCCTAGAACCAGTAGTAGGTTTCGTTTGTCCCTTTCGGTCATAAAAATATGTATACACCGTGTTTTTATTGATTTCCGTTAAGTTAAAGGGAAGCTTATTTAGGTCATAAATAATCAATTTCTCTAAGAAACTAGTGTCTTAACTCTAACTGTTTTTGAGTTATTAAAAAAATAAGTTTAATGACTGAACAAGTGTATTGCAACCTTTATTACATCCTAATGAAGCTTATTGTTAAGGTTGTCTCACACTTACCATTTCATTTATTATGTATGAAAACGGATTTTTTTTTTGTCGAATTCGACTAGAAGCAATATACCGAGTAACTCCAATTAATGTACCAAGCAGCCTGTTAAATTTAACGGAATTCAAAAAAACACGGTGTATAAGACCAAAAGTGACAAACGATTTTTATCGGTATGTACGTATTATTATACTACTTTCCGTGTTGAATTTAGGCCTAAATTGTCCTTTATGTGATCTAAATATGTACATCATTAATTAAAGTTCAAGTGAAATAAATCTATGAAATGGATAAAATCGCGTATTAAAGTAAAGTTAATTAATATACTTGAGTTTATCCGTTTTCATAGTTTTATTAAATGTGTAATCCTCGCGGTAACCGAAGAAAACCATAGTTAATTAAGGATTTGAATATGTGCACCAGAAGGATTAATATTTAACTGCACTTCAAATGTCTTTGGTGATTTGGTTGGTCATATAATAAGTACATACACATCATGAAGGACGAAGAGCAAGGATCCCCAACTACAGCCTCCAGAAACTCGAGAACCACGTAGAGCCAATAGTTCGTGGTGAAACTCCTCGCTAAACCTATCAAGCTGCCAAGTACGCATGTCGACACAGTTAAGATTTTCCTTCCTAATCTGAAACAAGAGACAGCAATATCACTCATCAAATAGTTTCCCATTGTTTGTACGTAGATACATCTTTATTTTTTTAATGCATTTCCGCAGCGTGTATGTGTGACTCTTTTAAATGATTATGCAATTGTGGTACATATCTTTAAAATAAAAATAGACAATTAAAACTGGGATGGACCAATAACAAATATTCTCAAATAGTGGGTCAAGTTTATATGTATTCGTTTAGACTAAGAAGTTTATACGAGTAAGCGCGGGATATTAAAACGGGGATGATACTTGTGAACAAAATTTTAACCCCATTAATCATTCATAAACGTTTGTTAACTTAACAAGCCGCTAATAATTGTTTGTCCCTTTCGGTCTGAACAATGTGTCCATAAGAGCAACGTTTATGAATAAGGGGGTTAGAGTATTTTTGAAAGTATTTTTGTATGCCTTATTACTTTCATCTTTTATTTGTTCGCAATCAGGTGGCTTAAATCATGGTCACGCGTTTACCGTTTATCGTCACTTTCTCACTTGCATACATGTTAGAACGTGACGGCAACAACGCAAACGATTAAACACGTGGCCATCATAACTTCATAGTCATAGCCTATTGGGATATTTAAATTGAAAAAGTTGTTTTTACAGACGTTCAACTCTTTTTTTGCACATGACTATGAACCTACACAGATTTATAAATTGCTTAAAGAGATAGTTCACACGATAATTTCATAGACGAGGAGTAC
>JALPQI010018200.1:0-19819 GCA_025490895.1 Thaumatotibia leucotreta
CTCCAAATCGACTTTGCTATGTCGTATTCTTGTGAATACGAAAATGAAGTTCAATCTGCTTTATGGGATTGATCAAGTGTGACGCTATTTACTGCTGCTGTTTTTTTAAATCAAAGTGCAAGACCTTCCTAATCTGCTCCGATAAAAAACAAAAGGACAAAGACTGTATCTTTACATTTGTGGCACATTTATACGACGAGATTTTCAAAACTAATCGTGACAATGCAATCAAAGAAATCATATGGAGTGATGGACCCTCACCTGAATTTAAAAATAGGTTCATGGTCAAGTTATTAATGCTGAATCTTTCCCGCACTACTAAAATGGGGAAGCCTAAAAACTAATGGGACAGGTATCAAATATACTCTGCAGCTACATAGCATACGTATACATATGGAAGTAAGTATCTTCCTACCAAGACAAGCAAGACTGACTATTCGGACCCCTCTTAATTAGCCTCACATCCTTCCTACTAAAAACTCTAGAAAGATTGTGCGATAGAGAACTGAAGGATACGGCTCTAGCCCTCCATGCTGTAGTGAGCAATATAGAAAATGCACTGGAGAGGAATACGAAAGGGCCTTGGACAAAACCAACTTTAGCAGTATTCAGTTGTACCTACACGGAACAGACCACCTCATAACAGAATGGATCACGAACATGCTCAAACAGAGAGTAGTAATACTATCTGAAAACAAAGAACACCAGGCACTTGTTATGAGAGGATGCCCCCAGGGAGGAGTACTATCACCACTACTCTGGAATCTGGTAGTGAACGATCTAGTAATGGTATTAAACAACAAAATTGTATGACTATAGCATACGCTGATGACCTGGTGATACTAGTCAGCGGCCTAATAATAAGCACACTGTGACCTGACACAACCCGCAATAAGGATAGTGGAGAAATGGTGCATGGAGAATGACCTATCGGTAAACCCAAAAAAGATAGGTGCAATTCTCTTCAGACACAAAAGAAAGTTGGGTAGCTACGAAACGCCAACTCTCTTCGGAACGAAACTAATGCTTTTGTGGCGAGCGCGGTTGCGCGCGCCTGGGACTTCTGTCAATGCCTTCTCTTGTTTTGTCAGAGAAAATGAATTAGACATTAAATTCGCTTTTCTGTTTTACTATAATATTATAAATATTGTGTTAGCCGGAGACTTTTATCATCCCGGTCACACGGCTTCGCTTTTCTGTTTTATATTATAAATAGTGTGGAAGCCGTGTGACTGGCATGATAAAAGTCTTCGGCTAACACAATATTTATAATATTTTTCATCACACTTGCTTTGTAAGCGCGCCATTGCTTACATGCATCGCAGGAGTAATAGATAAGTGAAATTCCCTAGGGAGTAATATAAATGTTAGTACGTCATTTAATAATATTTTGTTTTAAAACTATTTTTTTTGCTCGCAAGTGTGATGAAAAACATTGTATGAATCATGGCTACTAAGTGGAATACTAACTCGAGTCATTAAAAGCCCTCCGCCTACGGCGTCGGGCTTCTAACACTCTCTTTAGTAATACCGTACTTACCTCCCTAGATGCACATTGTACTAATAATAAAACAGAAAAGCGAATTTAATGTCTTATTTATTTTCTCTGACAAAACAAGACAAGGCATTTCGAAAACCCTAGGAGAACATAGCACAGTGTTTCAGACGGAATGTGTGGGAATAATAGAAGCCTGCAAGGCAATCAGGAGACGAAAAACCAAACCAGACAGTATATCAGTGCTGCAGATGCTACAAAGTAACAAATTTACCTCAGAACTTATACTAGAATGTCACAGCTGCCTCATGGAGGAAAACAAAGTGACTGTACAATATGTGATAAAAGGATACAGTGGCTCAAGAGGAAACGATGCGGTGGATGAACTGGCAAGGAAATGGATGGTCAGAGACACCGACGTACGGATCGGAACTCATCATACCACTACCTTTATCATACATACGAAACCAACTCGATCTATATCACCGACATCTCCACAATAAATGCTGGAACGTCCTGATCACCTGCAGACAAACCAAAGAAGTACTACCCGAGCTAAACTGCAAGCTCACGAAAACCCTACTACGATCGTCCAGACACAAATTGAGGAAAATAGTAGGACACAATTATATTACTCCCATGGATCACGGGACACAACACATTAAACAAACACCTGCACAATATGGGCAAAACAGATAGTCCTATGTGGACTTGTGCAGGGCCTACATGGAAGAGGAAGAAACAACAAAACATATTCTTCTAGAATGTAAACAGCTACACTACAGGAGGCATTCAGCAACCTGAAACACACGCTGAGTTTCGTGGAGGAGCTTGGATGGTTGGAATAGAGCTACCTCGGTACCACGTTGTCGCGTTGCGGAAAAAACCCAGTAAAACTAACTACTATAGAAAATCAAACCTGATAGAATGGGCTAAAAAGATGCCAGATCGATCAGGAATGATTTATTAAGGCAGCCCTGTATTTATACATACATAATTACCCGTTGAATCTAGAATGTTTCAGATTCTTTGTCCTGTACCTAATGTTCTATATACCTCATACTTGTAGTTTGTACTTGTAGGCAGTACTTGTCTGCCTAGGTGAATATTTCTTTTGTACATTAGTGGTCCGCAGACGCAGAGGATGTGCATTGAAGTTTTCTCTGATTCCTGGCGGAACCTGCATTTTGCGTGCCACACAAGTCAGTCACAGTTCTCCCACATTACCCATTAGAAATATGTGCTTGTTCAATTTGCAGTGCCCAGTCAGAATATATATATGCATGCTATTTTGTAGCATGCAAACATGTGCATGTTATAGTATATTGTTGTATATTGTTACTAATTATTTTTTGTACACCACACCATGTTGTACACACAACATGTTTAATGCAATAAAAATTTATTGATTGATAAGCTTTTGGTCGAAGCTACGGGTGACTAGAGAGCTGGGCTGTGCTTCCTATCGCAGCGTAGTAGGAGCTAGCGCAGCTTGTAGTTTATTACTGCTACTTTATTATATTTACATCAAAATAATATAAATAAGTTAATAGCTTGTAACTGAGATATTTGTTCATTTTATGCTCTATTAGGCAACATAAAAATACAAGAAACTACATTCTAAATTAAAATTTCTTCGTACATCATTTGTTATTATTTATGATACAACGAATACTGGTTTTGGTTTCATGAATGACTAAGAACAGCCTGTATTCTTTGGAAACTTTTTGTTAATATTTTGAGCAGAAACATAGATTTCGTTGCTTAGGTTTTTGTGTGCCAAACCTAAACTTGAAGCAAATTACGCTTCGTTTCTATTGAGCAATCCTGTGCTTAAGGAATTATGAATCAAGTACACTAAACAATCATCAGGCGATGGATACTACGGAAATCCTATTGTTGATTATACTGATCATTTAGGTAACGAAAGATATGAATGAAGTGCAAGCGTAGTGTAATTGAAAAGCTATACAAACTTTTTGTTAGAAATTAACTGTCAATCGTGAATTGATTCGTACCTGTTACCTGGCACTATCTGCAGAACGTCATGGCCGGCGGGGGTGCGCGTGGTCTACCACTTCACATACTTTCGTAGAATGCCTGTGGGAGATAATAAACTTCATTAAATATCCAATTGATTTACTTCCTTAACATCCCACTAACACCTTGCACAATGCAAACATAATATTCAAAGCCCGGATGACGGAAGCAAAAAGAACTTTTCACTAGTGCTTAATGAAATATCGACTATCCTATCGTCATCCATATGAACAATTTTTTAATTTGAAATGTATACATAGATTAAACTTATTATGTTTCCCAAGTAGTTCCACTTCTTTTCTAGATATCAAAAAATTACATAAGCTTTTTAAAATTCAAAACCATTACATTCGCCTTGAGGATGTAAAAGTAATCTTAACAAGTGCACTTTGAAATTTTGAACGATATTCAAGCTGGTTTTTTTTGGCTTTCATTTCGGTTTTGTAAATGTCCTATGTTACTAAGCATTATTCACATATTATTGTTTATCAATTTTAGATAGATTACGTAGGTACGGTTGCATAAATTACTATTGATCAAAGAATATAATATCGCTTGCGTGTTGCATAGATACAGCATTGAACACAAGTACCTACTTTTACGTTTATTTCACAGTGTTGCACCCTCGTTAACTATATGAAACTTATATATTATGTAGATAGGTAGTATATTCATATTCAGACATGTCATAAAAATAGCAATACATTTAAAAAAAAACCTTAACTAAAAATAACTGAAAACATAAATGTCACAAAATAAAAATAACTTAAAACAACACATGATCCACAAAAACCTAAAAATACAACTAAAACATAGAACAATAAAAAAAAAAACTAAAAAGAAATCGAATCTAGGGATGTCAACTTATAAATCTAAATACAAAACCCTACCTAATCAAATAATCCACCCCGCATCACTCCCGGTGCAAAAGTACCCAACACACAATTAGGTACGATAGGTAGTTGGTTAATATATAGCATAAAAATGGTGTTAGTACGACGAGCCTAAATTGTTATACAGGTTGTTTAATTTTTTAATTAAATTTTTTTTTTCATGAAAATAAGTAATTAGAAAGCTAATTTTTTTTTGATAGTTAATAGTAATTAGAGCAACATTTGTGCAAAATTTCATATTTAGTCGTTTTATACTTTTTGAGAATAAAAATAAAAAACGTTTTAGGGTTAAATGCACGCCGTGAGGTTTCAGGTGGCAGTAGAGGGTTAAAAATTGGTATGAAGCATTTTCTCTTGACAGGGCATCAACTGGTAATAGTTTCCAACTCAAAGCTTTGGGGGCAATTTTTCTTAGCTTATCCTGCTATACCCTTTGGATAGAAGAAACAAGTTCATTCATTTGTATGGCGGCCAAGCGTGTCAGATTTTGTATTGAAGTTGTTACTTGCCTATGATTTTAAATATGTCTCAGGCCCTTGAATATTCATATTTTTTTGTGTTGTTGCAATTAATATTACTTATGGAGACAATATTAATGTTTTTGTTCACTTCAACTTACAAAATTTGACGCCCGAAAGCTGCAAGCTGCGATTAAAGACGGACAACTCAGTGGATTTCACTGAGTTCATTTGACTCGCTAAGTAGATACGTTTGCTTGATCTATGGTATATATGACATCTGTGTGTCAACCCAATGTCAACCTATAAAAACTTAAACTGCCATTTAAAAGTAGTTGTGATTGGTCCATGAAAGTTTTGATTGGCTATGTTCTATAATCATTTGTCAAAAATGTTGCGCCGAAATATGCGCGGTGTTAAGAAAAGCGCTATGTCCTGAACATCTTGGCACAATTGAACAATTTTTTGGAGGGAATTTGTACTGGCGTTATACGTCCATGTTATATGGTCGCAGCACAAAAAAATATGATACGCGTTTGCGTATAAATGCCGAGCTCGCTCACTTTTAATAGTATGCAACCCTTGTTTAAGAGAGGTCAAATAAGGTGAGTGGCGTGGGTAACAATTTGAGGCGAAGCCGAAAATTGCTATAAAAGACGTCACGAGCATTTTCAGACTCAGTTAAACAATTAAAAGTTAAAAGTTTTTCTACGACTACACTCTATTTTCAAATAAAATTGTAAATTTGAGAAATATTCTTAGTCAAACGCTTTTTTATTGATTTAATAATCTAGGTTGGGCGGGCTACGTCAAAATTAAAAAAGAAAGCTCCTCTATGGTTTACTATTCATCAGAAATGACATTTAACATTAGGTTGGCAGCCATCACAGAGAACCCCCTATAGAGTACCAGTGTTGTTAATTTTATTCGCGTTACGAATCACCAAAACATGAGGCTCGAGGAGCGGGCGGGGAAGGTGTTAACACGCTACGATTGGTCGTTTCGGCGAACGGCGGGCAGCCGCGCTGATGCATAGGGATGGGACGCGTCAATTACCGTAATTTATATTACCGTTTCTGGTTACATTTATTACCGGAAATTACAATTAGTAGGTATCGATAACAATGCATAATCTAAAAGTGTACATACATTTTACTTGTTAAAATACTCAATACGCAATCAATTAAAAATAAAAGTAATAAAATTGTCTTCCTGTTTTTTAATACACTAGGGAGTTAATGATAAAAGTTAATGATAAAAGTGGAGGTTCGAACTAAAAGTTACGTTAATGTATACTTCGAACTTTCATAATGAATCCCTCCGAATTGCACTTCCTCCGAGTTCATTATGAGGTCGTCTATCTTTTGGTATTATAATTGAGAAGGACGATGTATCGAGTGGGAGTAAAAAAAAATAAAAAATGAGTCGAGAAGATGAAGATAAAGGATGAAAATAGATGGAGGTATTTGTTTTATATTGTATGTATTTAATATAATAATTGAGGTTGACGAGGAATGAGGTTGAGGACGTATCGAGTGGGAGAGAATAATAAAAGACGAAGATATTTTATATTGTATGATTTAATAAATGAGGAGGACGTATCGAGTGGGAGAATAAGAAGTATTATATTGTATGTATTTTATAATTGAGGAGGAGATTGACGTATCGAGTGGGAGATAAATAAAAGTAGAGATGTTTTATAGTATAAGTATGTAATAATGAATGAAGATTGATGTATCGAGTGGGAGAGAAATAAAAAGACAAGATATATTATATTGTATGTATTTTATAATTGAGGAGGAGATTGATGTGTCGAGTGGGAGAAAACAGTAAAGTCGAGAAGATGAATAGAGGATAAAGGTTATTAGTAGTTTTTTATGTATTGGTACAATGTGTCGAGCGGTGGAGGAAATATGAGGAGTATGAGGAGAGTTGAATTGAATAATGACAAAATTTATTTATTTACATATTAATCGTTACGTGTTGACGAGTAGAAGCGATGAGTGAATATGTAAGAATTTGAAAACTGTTATTTAGACATGTATTCGAAATTATTGTTGGATAGGAGAGTAGAATGGTAATAACTTTGATTTGATTAATTTGATGTTGTTGTTTAAAATTGTTTTATAATCTGATGTAGTAATGTTTGGAAATTTTTGTTTTGGTAATTAGAAGTGTTTGTAATAATACGTCAAGCAGAGTCGATTGAGGGGGTGTGTTATTATGAAGGTTGTTAGCAAGCAATCGACTCGTGCTTGACTAACACTATTTGAATTTGGAAGCTCATCATACATGTTGTCTATGTATGATGAGCCTTCAAACTTCACTCGACTGACAGATCTTCAATAACAAACATGTTTTTTATAAGTGAATTTAATTAAATAAATAGTGGTGAGAAAGAAGCGTTGTGCCGTTTGAATTAATGTCCAGGGCCCTCGAAGCAACCAAACAAGAATATGTTGTGGAAGAATCTTCTTTGAAACTAAGAGAAGAATCTTTCTGTATCCATTTTTTTATTGTTTTTCTTTTAGGATTAACCATTTCAGTAGCACGACACGGAAATCGCTCATGAAAACTTGAGTGACATAAATGACATTTATGTGGCGCTGACATGATTTACTTTAATATGGAGATGCAAGTTGCTTATCAAAGAGGTCAAATGTTTCAGAATAATATTTTTAGTTGATTATGGATACCTAATGCGATATTAATAAATCAATTAATTGCGAATTATAAGTCAACAAAACAGTTAGGTCAAACACTCTGACAGTTTGAGTTTTGCTATGAAGAATTCCGCTCTTTGGTCATCTGTCTTTTAGTCTAAATACGAGTATTTTTCCCGTCAAGTGCGTATCGGACATACGATGTTTAGTAAGTGTAGCGGCGATTTACATTATAGAAATTTCACACACCACTGAAAAATATACCTCTATCTCAAATAAATAGACACTATAAAGAAAAACACCAACTACTAATAATAAACACAAATATAAAATAATACCATTATCTCAAAATAGACATTTAGAAAAGAAAAGAACATTTAAGGGTATAAATCAAAAAATTGACGAATAATGATTCAGTTACTATCACACACACCCCCTTAAGTGAATCATTATTAATCACCCCCTTAATTCTTACTTTATTTTATTCTGGAATCCTTAAGTCTTCTTTCAGTATACATTTACAAACCCGATTAATTATAAAACAAAGAACCCCACATTTTCCGAAAAATTGTTTGTACTGTTCACTTTAGCCCGCACTTAAACTACACTCAACAACTCACTATAATCACTATATTTTCATCTTCATCATTATTTAAAAATCTTCATTCCAAAATACATCTAAGAATACATCTTCATTTGTTTCACTACTCAATCTTCTCAAATGAGCATCGCCTTCTCGAAAATTCTCCATATTTCTCCTTCTCGATCATTTTATACATATACCACTTCTTCTTTCAACTTTTCTTATATATCTCCTTCTCGATTTTTCTACTACTTCCTATTCTCCTCAATTTATCTCCTACTCGACCTTCATTGACTCTTCCAACATAATCTTCTTCCTGTCTGCTATTTTCTTTGTTTTGCGTTCTGCCTTCCGTAATTGTTTCTTGATTTTCATCATGTAATGTCCAAAGTCCTCAATTCTTTTCCGTCATAATTTTCTTCATTTATATATACGTGCTCATCTTCATTTAAAAAATTTACTTTCGGTTTTCCTTGACTCGTTGCTATGCTTATTTTGTAAACAACCTTCCGTTGCTATGGTTAATTTTGATAAATATTTACATGCCAAAACTAGAATGATAATACGTAAATACTTTCACAATTATTATCTGCTTCCTTAGTGTTCCAAAGGGCCCGTAACCTCTTATTTGGTTGTTTCGAGGGCCCTAGACATTAAATTCAAACGGCACAACGCTTCTTTCTCACTACTATTTATTTAATTAAATTCACTTATATATATAATAATTATAATAATTATTATACATATATATAATAATTATTTTCACTCAGTGTTCGAGCAGCCGAGTAATAATAACACTTTTGACGATATTCTGAAAACCTCATCACCCGATTCTTTGATAGATTTAAGTTCAATAGAAATTAACTCACATATCATAGAAAAATATCTAAAAACAGTTAATGTCAATAAAGGAGCCGGTCCAGATGGGCTACATCCCCTCTTAATTAAAAGTTGCAGTTCTTCTCTTACAGCACCTATCACTATACTTTTTACTAAGTCCCTAAAAGATGGTTATGTTCCCTATATCTGGAAACAGGCATGGGTCACTCCAATACCTAAAGGTGTAGTTAGTCGTGACATAGAGAAATACCGTCCGATTTCCAAATTATGTGTTTGCGCTAAATTATTGGAAAAAATCGTAACTGATCAACTCTTTGGCGTCGTACGCCGCATCATTATTCCCAATCAGCATGGTTTCTTCAAAGGTCGATCAGTCGAAAGCAATCTCTTAACTTTTACCGATCTCATTTTAAGCGCTATGGACGATGGCTTTAGCGTTGATGCTATCTATGCTGATTTTGCTAAAGCCTTCGATAAAATTAGTCACCACACTTTATTAACGAAGCTTTGGCGACTGGGAATTCACGGCGATTTGTTCCGTTGGGTGAAATCTTACATTGAGAACAGAGTCCAGTCTGTAGTATTGCTTGGTTTTCAATCTGAATGGAAGTCTATTAGCTCAGGTGTTCCTCAAGGTTCGCACTTGGGACCTTTGTTGTTCACATTATACATTAATGATATTTCAAAATGCGTCAAAAATTCTAATTTGCTGCTTTATGCAGATGATACAAAAATTTTCAGGATTATTAAAGATGTAAATGACTGCATTAAACTACAAGAAAATCTGAATAATCTAGTTTCCTACTGTGGTGCTAACAATTTATTTTTAAATTTGGACAAATGTAAAGTTATCACTTATACTAGAAAGAAAACGAATATTGACTTTAAGTATGATCTTTTAGGGCAAACGTTGGAAAGAGTTACTCAAATTCGCGATCTTGGCATTTTAATGGATAATAAGCTTACTTTTGTTCCTCATCTTGACAATATTTTAAACAAATCGTATAAACAACTTGGTTTCATTTTGCGAGTAGGTAAGCCTTTTAAAAATCCTTTGACATATAAAATCCTTTACAATAGTTTTGTACGCAGTCATCTAGAGTTCGCACGTTCAGTTTGGAAACCGAGCCACGCTTTTCATATTGACAGACTCGAAAGAGTGCAAAAAAAAAAATTTGTAAAATCACTCGCGTTTCGGACCGGCCAGTCTTACACCGATTACTCGGATACCTGCAAACATTTTAATATGCAAAAACTAAGTGATCGACGTGATGCGGTTGACTCTGTGATGCTTTTCAAAATAATTCACTCAATGTTAGAGGCCCCAACGTTACTGCATAAAATAAACTTCAGAGTTCCACGTAGACGGGAGCGTCAATGTCGCAAGAAAAACCTTTTTTCTGTACCTCGCAGTCGGACATGTTATGCCGGGAATGTATTTATTAAGCGTGTTTGTAAATTATTTAATGATAACGATAAACTGGAAGGCGTAGATATCTTTAACTGTACAATAACAGTCCTGAAACAGGCGTTCAAATAAAATTCAAATAATATATAATGTTATATAATAATAAGTCTTGTACGGTGACGTCTAATAATATGTGTACATTTCGGAACGTATGCCAAAGGTATAAGGATCAAAATCGTATACGTATTGTTAGAACCGACCGTACACTGTATGTTATGTCATAAATCTCAACTCAAATTTTTACTCAAGTGAGAAACAGTTCTTAATATTCTTAATATTATGTTCCATAAATTTACGATGGTTTGTAACTATAGTGAATTCCTACTTACTTTTTTGATGTGTATTAGCGACGTATTATTTTTTTCTGTAAAGTCATGAAACTAAAGGTCTGTTTGATATTTTCTTAGTCATTTGATCATTGCAACTGTACGACTGTTTGTTTCTCAATAAATAAATAAAAAAAAAAAAATTTATAAAAACATGTTTATTATTGAAGATCTGTCAGTCGAGTGAAGTTTGAAGGTTCATCATACATAGACAATATGTATGATGAGCTTCCAAATTCAAATAGTGTTAGTCAAGCACGAGTCGATTGCTTGCTAACAACCTTCATAATAACACATATTGCTCTAAATGTGACGTTCATTTACATCAGCTGAGGAAACATTGTGTTGAAAGTCATCTAGTGAGTAAAACTCATTCTTAGAATTATAACTAACGTGAGACTCAAACATATCACACACACGTCGTAACATATACACGTCGGGCTTTGGTCGCGGATACTCCATGATGAGGATCCTCTAAATGGATCGAAACATGTCGAGCAATTATCGACTTAAATTACGTGAGTAACCCGTGTGATAAATATTTAAATATAAAACTCATTCGTCACAATGCTCAAAAAGTACAAGTTCAGATACATTTTATATAGATTTAATCATATTTTTAGTTTCGTGCAATATTCCATGGAAAAAGGTTAACAATCCACAGTTTATAAAATTTTTCCAAAAATATATTTGTTGTTCCTGTACATCAAAATCACTTCCGGATGAATCATTGCTGAGAAAAGTATACTTAGATATAGTTTACCAACAAACAATTCAAGACATACGCAAGAACCTGATAGGAAAATATACAGGGCGTCCCACGGCGATGCCACATGGAGGGAAAGTACCTTAAATATCATAGATAGCGTATTTTGCTGAAAGAAGACTTCATTTTATTTTTAAGACTTAGTAAAGTTGCATTCAAAGTTTTTCAAAAAATTACTTGCTTCACCCGGAAATCGAACCAACTACAATTTTTTTACAAATTTGAACCAAACTTTTTTGGTTATTCTTTTAGTTTTAGATACTATGTTTCTTAAGGAAAATTGTTATTTTTTATCTATTCTTTCGAATGACAGAATAAAATTACGATAAAATTTTTTTTTGTTTTAAAGTAGGTTCGATGCCTAGAAAAAGCAAAATTTTTTTTGGATTTTTTTAAATGCAGTATTATTTAATTTTCAAAATAAAATAAAGTCTTCTTTCAGCAAAATACGCTATCTATGATATTTAAGTTACTTTCCCTCCATGTGGCATCGCCGTGGGACGCCCTGTATATGGATAACAGTCGACGAAACATTAAATAGGATTGGCAAAAGTGTCACTAATTTGATTGTAAGAGAACTAAAGAAAATTTCTTGTTGCAAATCTTACTTAATCGTAAGTAAAATTTTTGAAAAAGTTGATGGTAACTCAATGGCTGAGTACATAAAAAAGCAATTGCAGTTTATTTGGCACAATTCATATAATGAGCATGTTAAAAATGTCCTAGTTTTGAGCACTGATAGTGCCGCGTACATGCTAAAGGCTGGTAAAATCTTAAAAACTACATTTCCAAATCTACTACATGTTACATGTCTGGCACATGGATTACATAGAGTCTCCGAGCACATACGATCACAATATAAAAGTGTTGACTCCTTAATATCCAACGTAAAAAACATATTTTTAAAGTCTCCACATAGAGTCCGCATCTTCAAACAAATTTGTCCATCCGTACCATTGCCTCCAAAACCTATTATAACTAGATGGGGCACATGGCTTAATGCAGCTATATATTATGCAGAAAATTTGGAATGTATTACAGAAGTAATTTCAAACTTAAATTCAAAAGAGTCGGCTGCAATAAGAGAAGCTAAAAGAGTCCTTAAGCACAATAATTTGAGAAATGATCTGTTATACATAAAAGAAAGTTATGGCATTTTACGTGAAGCAATAATCAAATTACAAACATCCAGTTTATCTTTATTAGACTCTATTCTGATACTTGACCAGGTCAGAAGTATTCTAAATTGGTGTGGATCTCAGACAGTAAAACTTGAAAAAGTACTAGATAGAATTCCGGACTACTACATGATATGCAAATAATATTTACATATTATTTGCATATCATGTCGTAGTCCGGAATTCTACTAAAAGTAGAAAAAAGTAGAATTACTACTCCGGAATTCTACTAGTACTATTTCTAGTACTAGTAGAATTCTGGAGTAGTAATTCTACTTTTTTCTATGCTGAATTTATAGAAAAAAAGTGATTACAGCCAAAACACCGTTATCGAGTACTACAAATATGCTCCTGTTACTTCAACTGAGGTAGAACGCTCGTTTTCATCTTATAAATGGATCTACAATGAAAAAAGGAGTAATTTGAAAGGTGACAATGTTGAAAAAATAATGACTATTTTCTTTTACTACAGGGAAGATGAAGAAAACATATTTAGTACAGATTTAGATTTCGACTCTGTTATTTTGAATAAAGATTAGTTACCTATACCTACTCTTAGCAATATTTGTTTTTAATTTTTAATGACAACTTATCATTAAATATTGGCACTAGACTCGAACATTAATATCGTGAAAAATGTGCAAACAAATTTGACAAAAATGAGTTACTATATACACACATAAAGGGCAAGGAAATATAACGTTTTCGTGCCGTCATAAACGAAAATTCAGGATACAAAATTGTGATGAAAATTAATCAAGTATTTAAGTGTGAAGAAGTATTTTAGCAATTAAAGTGGATTTTCTTCAAAAGGCAAAGAAGTTTAACACCAGAAAACATGGAAAAAATTATAATCGTTTACTTCTAGAATTATGTAAGAAAACCTTTTTGATAGTTTTACTACTCGCTGTAAAATTGCGTAGAAGATAAATAAAAATAAATGATTTGCTTCTGTCACTAAAGTCATTGAGCAGATTATATGTACAAAAACTTACATAGAATATAATTATTACGTCCAAAATGTGTAACAATATGTTGACATATTTAATTAAAAGAGAAACAGGATCATTAAAACATCAGTGCAATACTGGTAATAATAATAAACTAAGATACACCTACAGTATACAGGTATACAGAGACACAGACGCAGATTTGCTATGGGACCAAAAATGGGTTTGGGATATACTACATGTTGTATCATTCTGCGTCAATTTGGAAGACAATTTGGGTGTGTGTGTATCATGGAGTGACTTATGAATTTAGTGACACGAAGAAAGAAAGTTATGAAAGGGTTTCAAATTGTTTTCTTAAGTATGTAAAATATAAATAAATTTATAGTTTTGCTACTATTATCTATTTTTAACGCACCCTATTACCCTATAATATTTTCTTTGTATTACCTCTATGACGTTGAAGTGGCACTTATCGATAACAGGAACAGGATTTGTCTATGTTTTGTGAAACACTTAGACGTCAACGTTCGTGCTAGGAAAATATAAAGAAAAGTAAAAAAAAAGTATTTTCTGTTTTTTTTACTATTATACTAAAATACAGTGGCGGTCAGCTAAATAGGGACACCGTTAATTTGTTTGTATCTACATGATTTCATTACTATAACTTTGTTTTGTTAAGTGACAAATATTTATCGATAAGTCGATAAAATAGTTAGGTCAATCAATCTGACAGTTTGATTTTTGCTATGAAGAATTCCGCTCTTTGCAGATGTCATTTTTCATGAATTGATTGCTGTAGATAAGAGCTACAGTAAATATAGCGACGAAATGCAACTCTAATTTAAAGGAATAAAATTTAAATTTGTTTGATGCCTGGTAAGACCCAATGTACATTACAATGTACACTCGACTTCAATGAAATTTAAACTATTCTTAAACTCAATAAAGTCGTATTTCGTTAGTTTGATTGATTTTACAAACAAATGAAATAAGTCACTGTTCCTTGCATAGCAAGGTTCAAAATATGATTTAAAAAAATAGTTTAGTGGGCCTTACGAGGAAAATCAAGTCAAAATTTTAAAGGTTGCACTTCGTACCACCCACTCTAGTGAGAGGTGTGTACGGCAGTACCGCAAACTACTGGAGCATCACAAATACATGTCAACAAATTCAATTCCCTCCGTACAATCAGAGAGTACACGATCTATTATGATTGAATTGTGTTTCTGTAAATTATCTCCAAAAAATATTGTGCTCAAAAGCGGGTTATTTCTGGTAGTTATGAATCCAATTTAACGTACGTAATTTCAACGTTTCATTGCATTTTTATGAATTAGTACATTACTGCAGAGACCAGTAAGTAAGCCATCCTGGACAAATGGGTTATGCCACCGAGCCTTCGCGAATTCCGACTAAAAATCGAGGCCAGGATGCAGGATATGGCATTACTGTCGAAGCAAGCGTAGTGTACCTGAAAAAGTAATTATTTAGGTACTTATACACCTGTCGCGGAAGTGTGCTCAGGCGTACCCGTGACCCCGCCTTAAAGCGTCTTGGCGGCAGACCGTGGGGTTTTAGTGGGTAGACCAGAGCCTCATTAGCCCTGGGAGTTCCACATAACCATCCGGGTCCGTCCCCGCGGCCGGGTGGTATACGTAACGCATTTCCCCACGAAAAAAAAACAAAAAAAAGGTACTTATACACCTGTGGGCTGTTTAAACCCGACCGATTTTAACAGTGTATTCCTGGTGCCTATTTCTCGAAAGCTTGTAACTTGTAATACAAGCAGAAGTCCTTATCTAATCAATAGTGTTAAAAAGAGACTTCCACTTGTATTGTAAGTTACAAGCTTTCGAGAAACGGGCCTCTGGCCACTGGCCCCAATTTCACCGCATTGACAAGTGGTACAATTGTAAATTTCCGGTTTCTCCAATCTGGAGCGTCTATAAGCTACAGTTACCGTTTACCATCCGAAGGGCCGTGCGTTTGTTTGCCACCAACATAAAATGCTCTTTGGCGAAGCAAAATTACAGTTGTCACAAAAAACACGACAGTTGTAGCGAAATTCCGACATATGCCGTGCCGAAACTCATATTAAGATTTAATGAAAATTGTAACTTCTAAGTCCCGCGACAATTGTCACGGGTTTCGGAAAATAAATAGTAGATTGTGTCACAAGGGATCAAAATGGTATATTTCCGACGTGGGCGTATATTGAATCCTGAATGGAGCGACGGATTCCACAATTGAATCCCGATCGTAGGGAGGGATTCTAAAGTGGAATCCTGAGCGTAATGAAGGATTCAAGCGTTAACGCCCAAGACGAAATAATTTTGATACCGTGTGAGACATAATGCTTATGACACCACCTATGAGAAAAATAAAAGATATATCACATATTTAATATTTATGCAAATAATCTATTCTGAAGAAATTTTATCATTATGAACGTACTGTTTATTTTCATATTTCATTGTAATTTTTTAGGCTGGCAATAGAAAGTCCTTGAACAGAAAAGTGCCACTTTGATCCCTCCTAGCAGGGAAGAAAAGACCCGTATTCGAATAGGTGGTGTGAAATAGTACATTACTACCGAGGCCGGGAAGTGACTGGTTGCCGGCCGAATATATGTAGATAGTATTCGGACGGCAACCCGTCACTTCATGGCCGAGGTATGTATAATTCTTTTCTCAAACATGCAATGAAATGAAACAAAAAAATGTATTTTTTTTGTAAGAAATTATAAGTCAACTACATAACTAAGTCTTTGAAACACAACAAAAGTCAAATACGACACCGGCACCTCATTTTTTTTAAAGATTGACCTGTTTGAAAGTTGCAAATTTTTAATTTAAAAAAGCGGTATTAGACGACGCGGTCGGTTGGGTCCAATTAATCGCATGCAGTGATCGGGGCCGACGGATCGCGCCGTTTACTGCTTTTTAAATATCATTTTGAGTAGTTATTATACATTTATTTTAAATGATATAATTTAAATACCTAATTATAACTGCAAACATTTGCCAATATTTTTTTTTTATACTAATATTACTTTCAGATAATTATTGGCTAAAAGCCAAGATGCTAGGTCACAACCCTATGTCAAATGAAAATTAAAAAAGAGGTACTTGCCGGCCTAGGCCGGCAACGAGGTACTTCCCGGCCACTTTTTAGGCACGTAACTACTACATTTCATTGCATGTTTGAGAAAAAGTAGTTTATTAACGATATAATAACGTTATTATTATTAGTAATAATTTTATGTTGGTGGCAAACAAGCACATGGACCGTCCGATAGTAAGCGGTAGCTGTAGCCTACGGAGGCCTGTGACGTCAGTAACAGCGATATTTTACAATTGTCACACTTGTAATTATGGTGAAATAGGCCACTGATCACATTTAGAAGCTATAATGTCATCTGAACTTTTCTGGATATCGCCTAGTTTCAGAATAAATATCAATAAAAAAAACATATTTTCTAATTGTTACTCGGTACAAAAGTTCTTTTTAACCCTTAAATTCATGGTTTACGATGTATCGTACATAACCAAAACGTAGTTGGTGTTTGAAAACTGGATATGTATTTAATTTAATTTAATTTTTTTTTTTATTTATTTGGGGCATCAACAGCAGTACATGAGAAATCTACAAAAATTGAGTGTACGTTACTGAGTTATGTTCAGAATGATTTTGCAAGGAAATTTAATGAACTTTCAAACTTATTAGGTACTAATTCGTAGGCGTAACTGTATTAAAAAATACTTACATGTGTTCATAAGCAATATGGCGGAAATTTGTTTTCGTTTTGTGCGTTTACCGGTTTTTAACTAAGTAAGAAATTATTTTTTATTGGAATTTTGTAATTCATATCATAACGATTTTACAATTACTGAACTTATTATACTTTTCTATCTAAAAGTAAACAATTTTTGCATATTTTATCATGCACGATTTTGCGAAACATGCAGAATGTATGATGTAGGTATAGAATTTTGATTAGTAGTAAAAATTTCACCCAAAATATATGCACAGATTTTTTTTTTCTATTTTTTTCCTGTTTGCTACGCCATTTAGGTATGCACATTTTATTTTTGGAACGAAAAGAAAAAATCATGTATTTAAGGGTTAACGGCGTTGGTGCCATTATGGAGAATAGTCTCACTAACCTCATTGATAGATATCAAAAAGTGAGAAATAAAACCTTAAGAAAATGAGGTTTTTGTAAATAAAAACGTAAAACTCATTTTAAGTGCCAGTTTTATGAGTAACAGTAACTTTTATGTTAAACGCATTCAAAAATAGTTCAAAAATAAAAAAATAACTATGTCAATTACAAAATTACAAAACTCATAATATTTTTGTTTATTTTACATCAAAAATGCTTGGTTAAAATCTTTCGGGTTATAAGAGGCCACGGTGTATTTGATGTTAAAATTTGTTCCTATTTTAATATATACCTATTATTAATGCTAAAATACGAGTGGTTGCCTGTTTGGATGTAAAAAAATCACATTTGAATAATAATATACGAATTGGCACTCGTTTCATGACTAAAATGAAACGTAATCGTTACGGCCCCAGCCAGACGAAGCTAATACAACATCCGGGTACAAGTGACATTTTTATGGGCCATTCAGCTGGTGACAGATGCGAATCACTACGAGTCGATATGATCCTGATGGGCAGGTCCCACGGTCTACAAAATATTGATGTGTATGTATATATTTATTTTTCGATTTAAAATTTTTGTTTTGACCCTTCACCAAAGCGCTCATATTTATAACGTTTTAAAAATTCGTAATTTTCTGAGTATAATTTCTAGAGCATTTTCAGTTACATTAAATAATAAATTATGAACAAGTGAGGAAGTAAAGCCCAAACCGAAGGTTGATCACACCTGTGAGAGAAAAAAAAACGATCATGTTAAATAGGATCTAAGACTCGCACCGTAAAGACTCTCAAGGCGTAACGATTCAAAGGCTCCAAAGTTTGATTCGGCCAGACTCGGCCAGATTTAACTATAAAATAACTGGCCGAGAGCATGTCGGGCCACTCTCAGTGTAGGGTTCCGTAGTTATTCAAAAACGGCTGGACCGATTATGTGTTCAAAAATGGTTTTATTTTCAAGTATTCTGTAAACCCCTTATTCATGATTTTATTCATATTTTTTGGACCTACGGATAAAAAGTTAGCGAGGGGACAAATGCATTTGGGAAAAATAGCATTTCATCGTTTTTATTCATTTTCGAATGAAAGATTCGAGCGTTCGAATCTCAAAAATCGCCCCCGTTCAAATTCAACAAGACAGCTTTTTTAGTCCATTCCAACATTTCGTGGAATCAGCTGCAAAATCCTAAATTCAGAGATTTTCTGACAAATTTTATCAACGGCAAATATTCAAAAGATACTATTTTACCCAGTGAATGAAATTTAAGGATTAATTACTTAAATAAATTACACGAGGAGAAAAAAAAATAAAGGGGGAGAAGAGTTGAAAGATTTTTTTATCTATCTAATGGTCGATGAAACACAAGACGGTATGGGAAAACATGTTGCTAATGTCCTTATAGGAAAATTATTACAATCTGAGGAAACGAAATCACAGCTGTTTGCATCAAAAGTTTTAAACACAACGAATCACGCTTATATTGTAAATCTCGTGGAGGATACACTAAAAGACTTATGGGAGACAAATTATCAGAAAAATTAGGACAAAATTTTATTTTTTGTTACGGACACTGGTTCGTACATACTTAAAGCTGGAAAAATTCTTGGCCAAATGTTTACTAACTTAACACATCTGACATGTCTTGCACACGGATTAAACCGAGTCGCTGAAAAAATAAGAAATTTATATCCAAAAATAAATACTTTCATTTTTTTTATTTTTTATTTTCAAAACTACAATTTATGTACATAGATTAAATCTAACTAATCTACTTAACCTAACCTATATCTAAGATTGGCCTTTGTGGCATTGTACCGAGGATGCTGGCGGCATTTCCTCGCTGTATCGCAATACTGATGACTTGTGCGAGGAAGTCGCCAGCTCTTCGGTCTTAATTATACTTATACTTTAAGTAATTGATAACGTAAAAAAAAATTTAACAAAGCACCTAAAAGAATTGCAAAATTTAAGGAAACGCTACCAAATAT
>JALPQI010018201.1:0-25577 GCA_025490895.1 Thaumatotibia leucotreta
GTCGCGCCAATCATGTGCTAAGCATACTGGAATCAATCCTACATTATTTACACCATTTTTTCACCGATTTTTCAGTTCTTTTTAGGGTTCCATAGTAAACTATATGACCCTTATAGTCTCGCCTTGTCCGTCTAAAAACAAGGGTCCCAAGAAAGTTTTTTTCTAAAGTCAATATTTTCGGAGATAACCGCTCCAGAATAAATTCGTATATTTAAAGGTTTTATCTTTCTCACTCGTATGACGTCTTCGTTAGAGTGAGAGAGACAAAACCTCCTCGAATGCGGATTTTGAAGGTCTGCCTAAAAAGGGTTTAGTTAATTTTAAAATAAAGTAAGTAGACAGCACGCCCCAATCTCTTTGCAAAGAGATTAATTAAAAATTCTTTGTCCTCAGGTACGCTCATTATGCGACGTCACGGATCCGGGACGTGACCGCCACGACACGTACGGCAAAAGTACGTACCCAATTTATGAAGGAACGAAGGGAAGTCGGGTACGCAGTACGCACAGACAGTAAATGTGGATTTATACCAAATGTACGAATGCTCATTCTATTCCCCACTCTACGAAATTCGTTCGCTACAGAAAACGTAAAATTCGTCGAAATTCGTTGATTATCGTTCGCTGATGATCATTCGCTCGTTTGGTGTAAAGTAAATCCACCTTAACTTTTCCTGCATATGGACGCATTGGGCTATAAATCCACATATGTCGACTATGAAGCTGCTGCATATCATCAATCATCGACAAATGAAAAATTATAATAATAAAAGCATCAGTAAATTTATATAAACAAAAATGACAGAACAATTTTTTTTTGTGGTTTCTTTGTTAGCTCCATACTAAAAGTTGTTAATTATAACCTACCAAATCAACCTGTTCAAGATTTTCAGTGACTTGCGTAACACCCTGTAGATACTTAGATAGACAAGCGTACTTAACACTAGGCTACGCAACTTGAAAATCTTTTTAATTTTCTCTCCCCATTGCATTCAGAATTTTCTTTAAGCATTTTAACTAATTTACTTAAAAGGTTTGGCAAAAGTGTACACAAATGTCCCCTCTGATGTACAGTCAAAGACAAAATAAGGTGTACACAAAAGTGTTCAAAAATATGTCCCAGTGCACTCTAATTCTGTGTAATAAGACCGTCGTAACATGTTCTTCCTAACTAGTGCGGAAAAGTAAACTTTGCGCACGCTTCGCGTGCGTTAATTTATCTTTTTAAGGCACTTGTTATGGAAAAAGTCCTTCGATACATGTGTAAAAACTTCTTTTTAACTCGGGTGATTGTCGCCCTCGTTTCACTCGGGCTCCAACTTTCACCCTCGTCAAAAGATTTTTTTTTGCACTTCCATCGAAATGTACTAATGTATATGAGCGGATTCTTTCTATACTTATTTTTGCACTTGATTGTAACTGAGGGGCAACGATTAAGTACCTTCTAATTCGTAAACATCGAGCTTCTGTCTCAGTCACGCCGATGACGCTTTCGTTGGTGTGACAGAGATAAACACCCGTTATGAATTGCGAAGTTCACGGTAGGCAATTGAAACGTATCACCAAACATTGAAAATTTCTGGTAAAAAACCCGATTTTTACAAATGGCTCGTTTTTTTTCGGAAAATATCAATTAATTTACCACTTTAATTTTGAACTTTAAACCTATGTACATTAACTGTAATTTTCACTCCAAAAAGGCGCATACGATGTCATCGAAAGATGTATTTACACCAATTGAGCGAATGCTCATTCTATCCGCACTCTACGAAATTCGTTCGCTAGTTTCGCTACACAAAACGTCATCATCATCATCATCATCATATCAAGACGTCCACTGCTGAACATAGGCCTCTCCCAAAGATTGCCACAATGACCGGTCCTGCGCCACCCGCGTCCAGCGGACTCCTGCGACCTTCACTAGGTCATCAGCCACCTTGTGGGGGACAAAACGTAATTCGTCGAAATTCGTTGATTTCGTAGAGTGAGGGATAGAATGAGCATTAGTTTAGTGTAAATCCAGCTGAAGAAAAATCAATTGAAATACCTAGATGGAAGGAGTGACGGAAACAGTGACAAAGATTATTTCTTTAAAAACCCGATAAATACGGAAAAAAGTTTCATAATTTCCCGAAAAAAACATTTGATTTTCTTCGACATTTTCAACGCTTGAACACTATTTCTGTGACACTTTGTACACGATGTATCATTATCTCAGAACCGTCAGACATAGAGAAACAATTATATATAGTATCTACTGCACTTACAAAACAGCAGGTCCCTATTGTGATAAAGAAAATTATATTAATCTATAAATCATAAGGTACTCGTAACTTGAGATAGTGGGAAACGAAACACCCTTCGTATTCGAATTCTGTTCTCAGGTTCCGTAGCCACTCATTTGCTCTGAAATTTTGGTTGAGCTTTATTCGTATGTAAAATAAGAGTGACAGCTGGGTGCTTAGACAAGTTGCCAATCGCCAACGCTTAATCGTCAATCGTAAACGAAAGGTCTTTGTCGCACTAATAAGAAAGAGTGACAGAGAGGGAAAACTACAATACGCTACTAAGCGCTAGCGATTGGCAACTTGGCTAAGCATCTTGGCAACCACAGTTACCAAAAAAAAATGAGTGGGTAGTAATAAATAAATACCTAAATAAAGGTCATAAGCACAATCTTTCACAAATCGACTTAAGGTGCATGCAGACAAAAAGAACATTCGGTATTCTATCCCCCTAATCTACGAAATTCGATCGTTACCTACACGAAACGTGATTCGTTGATTTCATAGAGTGGGGGATAGAACAGCGAATCCTCTTTTGGTCTGTATGCACCTTTAGTCGTGTTGTTGGTATTGAGCGACGATGCGTACTTAGGTACAATTAATCTATTCATAAACCTTATTCATAAATGACAGTACCTAGCAAGCTAATAAGTATCGGTTGTTTCTTTCCGTCTTATTCATATTTATATTAGACTGAGAGGGACGAACGAACTAAATAAAGGGGGATAGAGATACCAATATCGAAATATTAATAAAATATTTTAAAATAAAAATAAAACCGCCTTCAAAAATTAGCCCGAACTAAAAAGTAAAAAATAATTTTAGTTCCTACTTCTTAGGATTTCCTACCCAAACCTTTAAACCTTTTGTCCTATTAATTGAAATAAAATATTATGGCTAGGTATCCTACAGATTTCTTAGAAGTCGGTGCCAAGCCAAATACGTTCATAGGTATATATTAGATAGAGCTTTGTAACTTACTGTCACTCCGATTATGTTTTTATCAACAGAATGATCTACCTTAGTCATTTTGATGAAATCATAACCGGAGTGACAGTAAATTACAAAGCTCTATCAAATACAGTCATATACTCGCGAAGTGAACATATTTGGCTTGGCACCGACTTCTAAGAAATCTGTAGGATACCTAGCCATAATATTTTATTTCAATTAATAGGACAAAAGGTTTAAAGGTTTGGGTAGGAAATCCTAAGAAGTAGGAATTAAAATTATTTTTTACTTTTTAGTTCGGGCTAATTTTTGAAGGCGGTTTTATTTTTATTTTAAATATTTTATTTTTTGCTTTTTAGTATTGTAAAATCGTTATTTAGTATGCTCTAAATACTTATAATTAGAATGTACTGCACTGTAATAGGCCAGAAAACCTGAACTGGATAACTTAAATATTCAAAGAATTATCCCATTATCAAGGAGATATACATTGTATCATCAGCAGGTATGAATAATTTCAAAGATTATAGGTAACAGACTTAGCAAGCCTATATTATTTAAAGTATCACTAACCGCTAAGCAACATGTCATAACTACTAAGTAAACACTTGAATAGATCTCGAAAATGTATGACAGTTGTTAAATTCAAAGAATTATCCTCCAACTCCTAATCGTTAAGGAGTTATACCTTTCGTCATCAGCTCACCAACATGAGACTATGACCACCTAAAGGCAAATACTCAAATAGCTTCCAAAATACATGAAATATGTTATATTTAAAAAATTGTCCCCCAACTCCTAATCTCTAAGGAGTTGTACCTTTCATCATCAGCTCACCAACATGAAAGGATGACCACCTAAAGGCAAATACTCGAATAGCTTCCAAAATACATGAAATATGTTATATTTAAAAAATTGTCCCCCAACTCCTAATCTCTAAGGAGTTGTACCTTTCATCATCAGCTCACCAACACGAAAGGATGACCACCTAAATGCAAATACTCAAATAGCTTCCAAAATACACGAAATATGTTATACTTAAAGAATTATTCCCCAACTCCTAATTGCCAAGGAGTTGTACCTTCCATCATCAGATCACCAACTTAAAACATTCATGACTAGACGCAAATACTTGATTCGTCTTCGAAAATAAATGAAAAATATCATGTGTGCCAACAACATTTGAAGAGTTCCCTCGATTTCTCCAGGATCCCATCATCAGATCTGAATTCGGTGACAATGGGACCAACTAGAAGGTATACCCTTTCAAACAAAAAAAGAATTTTTCAAATCGGTCCACGCGTCTTCGAGTAATCGGGGAACATACATAAAAAAAAAAGATTTCGACGAATTGTAAACCTCCTCCTTTTTTTGTTAATATATTTTTTTAACCGACTTTCGGTTAAAAAAATATATTAACCCCTTTTATACAAAGTGAGTGATTAGTAAGAGTTCAATAGTTCAATAGGCCAAAAAATGGGCTCGCCGGAAGATCAGCGTTGGCTTTCGGGTCGACATTATGCTGAGGCGAGTCCATTTCGTGGTATAATATTAAGTGCTGAATCTGTCTGTTTTGTCTTGTCCTGTTATGCTTGTTATATTTGCCACGAATAAATTATTTGTATTTGTATAATAGTATGGAAAAGTCAATTTTCCATGTACGCTTTCGATGTTGGTCCCATACTGAAAGTTCATCGTAATGGTTGGTAGACTCGATCGGTAGCGGGAAGGAACGTCGTCCCATTCTACCCTGTATGAAAACATACGGAACCCTAAAACCAATAAACTTTGTCGCGGTACGCGCATCCCTGCACTATAATGGCTGAAGGGTGCATCTCTTCAATGACAGACGGTCGTATGTCACTGCGCATACAAAAAGACGCCTTTGTCTTCAGGTGCATTCAAACCAAAAGAGCATTCGCCATTCTAACCCCCCACTCTACGAAATTCGATCGTTACACAAAACGTGATTGGTTGATTTCGTAGAACGGGGGATAGAACAGCGAATGCTCTTTTGGTTTGAACGCACCTTTCGATAGTGTCATCCTCCTAGTTGGTAGTGACCCTGCCTACGAAGCTGAAGGTTCCGGGTGCGAATCCCGGTGAGGGCATTATTTGTATAGCCACTTATTTGCTCTGTAATTTCGGTTAAGCTTTATTTCTACGTAAAATAAGAGTGACAGCTGGTAACCACAGTTACCAAAAGCAATTGAGTGGGTATTTATTTATCACAAATATTTCAAATATTTGTTACTTGGTCGTGGCTATCTATGCATTTAAGTATAATATGTTTAAGTATATATGTATCTATCTATGATATACCTATATATATTTATTTCGACCTCTACCTAAATACTCCTGTACCTAAATACATCACAAGCCTTAATTGAGCTTACCGTGGGACTAGGTCGATTTGTTTAAGATGTCCCAAGATATTTATTTTATAGTGTGTGCGAAAAGTAAAGTAATGTCAGGGCGTTTTCCAAAAAAATCCCCAGAACCTGGGTGCTTAGACAAATAGCCAATCGCTAACGCTTAATCGTCAATCGTAAACAATAGGCAGCTACCTGTCCTTGTCGCACTGATATGAAAGAGTGACAGAGAGGGAAAACTACGATACGCTACTAAGCGCAAGCGATTGGCAGCTTGACTAAGCATCCAGATTCTTCCAAATCTGGACGTGTTTGGGCACATTCGAATCAGAAGTACGAGCTGATTCGTTCAAGATATTAACAAATATGGTGAAAAATATTCATAAAAAAAATTTTTTTTTTTCAAAGTTTCCGAAATATCAGCTCTCAAAGCTCCCCCTCTATTTTTTACACTACGCGGTATGAAACAAAAAAAAAGTTATGCACATTAATAAACTCTTTCAACGATTTTTGGTTTAATTTAAATTTGGTTTTTTTTAAATGATATGATTGATAATGGTACGGAACCCTTCGCGCGCGGGTCCGACTTGCATTTGGCCGGTTTCTTTAGTGCTAATTAATCTGTTCAATACAACTTAGCACATAACGTGTTTTTCAAGCGTTGCAAGCACATACGCTGTTTTTGACGCGCGACGCTAAAGGGCGACAATGCATCGGCAAATGTGTTTGGAAAACACGCCCTTAATATATTTACACTTTGAAAATTTGGTTGGATATTGTATTACTTTAAATTTTGGGCGTCTTGGTATTAAATTACGTCAAATAAGTGATTTTATTGAGAGATGAATTAAATACATCTATAAACATTATCCCTAGTTGGTAGTGACCGTGCCTACGAAGCTGAAGGTTCCGGGTTCGAATCCCGGCGAGGGCATAATTTGTATATTTATTTATCTAGCTTCGTAGGCAGGGGCTAAATAGGAAACAGTACATTTCCTAACTAGTGCGGGAAAACTTTTTTTCGGCGAGGGTGAATGTTGTAGCCCGAGTGAAACGAGGACGACAATCACCCGAGTTAAAAAAAAGTTTTTGCACGTGAAGGGACGATTTTTTTCATAACAAGCGCGTCAAAAAGAGAAATTGCCGCGTGTGAAGGGTGCGCAAAGTTCGTTTTTGCGCACTAGTTAGGAAAAATTATTTATCTTGCTTCGTAGGCAGGATCACTACCAACTAGGCTACGGAGGCTGCTAAATAGAAAAACATTTTATTAAGAATGTTCCAACTTCCCATTTTAATTCAATTTTTTTATCTAAAGTGTCGTAAACACCCTCACTACTACTATCGGCGCAAGGTCACCCCACCCCGCCGGTGAATGAATGAAGGGTGCCGGACGCCGCGGCGGGGCGGTTTTGATACTTGCACCCGTTCTGAATTTAATACTTGAACTTGTAACTAGTTGAGACTAGAGAGATGTTTTCTAGAAATTATGGTCGTAGCCCTTCATTTTCACATTGTAATAAAAACAAAATACTTTATAAAAAATAGTAAAATCAACTTTTGTGTTGATTTATCCAGAAATACATGGATATAGAAATAATATTAAAAATATTCGCAGTAGGTAAGCAGATTATGTATGAAATATTAAGTTCGATACAGTCATAATTACAAAGGCGAATTTATTCCATTAAGGGGTCTTTTCCAACTAACCTTAAGCTATAATTATTTTTATGGCCATGAGATAGTCCGGATTCAGCATGGTGAAAGTTTTGCCTGTCTGAATATCCGTCAATGACATTTTTTTTAATTAAACTGTTACTTTTTAATTTCCATCTAAATTTATTTTTATGATTTTGTGTAGTCAGAAAAGTTGAAAATTTTAATTCAAAAATATGAGCCTATTCCGTCAAATATGGATGGCCAATGGCCGCCACATAGCACACATAACCGTAAGTAAAGATAATACTAAATATTAATGTGTACAATCCCCTACAATAGCAACAGTACGAAAGCACCAAACACTGTCCGTGGGGTGTTTTTCTCCCTCGCCACGCGTTAGTCGCAACGTGGCCGCAGACCCGATCGTGCCAAACAGACGAAAAACGTCGCTAAAATTCAAAATTTTGAATTTCGAACTATCGAACGCAAGTGTCAGTTGTTTTGAGTGTGTGCGTTGTGCTGGAAGACTTAGATATGTGAAGTTTCGTTTTGGTTCTTAATAGGGGTCTTATTTGTTTTCGTTTCTGATTGGTAGTGTCAAGGGTAAACACTGTTTTACTTATGTCTGGAACATAAGGTCTAAAATTGTATACATATATTATGTATTTACCCTATAAAAAGTACTGGTACTAATTATTTGGCCACACAATTTTATCTGTCGATCATCTCTTAGCAAAACTTGTCGATAGATAACATTGAAAACAATAACATAAGTAACTTCACCTAACTCGAACTCTCTATTCAAGTCATGTAGGTTACATACAACAATCAATATCAAATTATTAAGAATATGGGTAAATAGCGCACAAATATGACATATTACGACATTACATGTCCACGTGTCCGCAAAAAGTTTAATTGCATAACATTTCGTCATCCATTCATTACAAAACGTCACGTACGAATAAAGCTTATATTATAGTTAGATCCGATATTATTCAGCGTCATACCTAAATCCGTCTGCAAGTGCAAGTGTTTACAAACAGCGCATCGATTTCACATAAACTGAGGCGCCTGCTGTCAGATATCGTGCTCAGAGAAATATGTCGTATGTGTGTGTTAAATTTAAGTCACATACGACGTTTTGTGTTTGGGCGTAAGTGTCACGGGTGCACTTTTGGTATTGCTTGCGTTTTGTGTCGGAGTTTTTGACAGCGACAAAATAGATGGCAATACAACGTGTGTTTTATATGAAATGTCTGAAACTAGTTTCTATATTTTCTTTCTATTTACGATGTTCATGAGAATCTGTGATAGTAAAGTTCGATAAACTTTGTCGTGAAAACTACATAAGTTATGACATTTAGGATACAATTTTTTTTTGCACGAATAATCTAAAAAGTAGGTAATTTAAAACTTACTACATGTACAACACAATAACAGCAACCCCAGCTACTGACAAAAAGAGTAGTCCATAAATAAACTTTACCTGTGTGCGTTGGATTTTACTATGAGTCATGCTGGTTTAACGTACACCGCATTCGTTCTTACTCGTGGTCAAATTCTGAACTAACACATTTCATAATAACTTGTTGCATGTTCAAAGACAGTGGCGCCACGGTTAACTGAACGACAAAGTTAGTTTTGTTTCTGCACGCGGAAGAAATTGGAACTAATGGTTTTCAATGCAACTTGTTGCTTACACGAAGATAGTAGCGCCAATACGAACTGAAAGTTGTATTTGTTTGCACCAAGTGACCAGTATAGATAGAGTTAGTTTTATCTGGAAATTGTATCTAGTTAGGTTCTTACTACTTGTAATACCCATAGTAGATATGCAAGTATTTGTAATTAATCATAGTACTGAGTGCGCATTTTTTTAAATAAAAACATTTGTGAACGTTTTAGTAAAAACATTTTGTCTATTGCAATAAGGGCGCTTAGATCTTTAATTCATATAAAGATACAAGCTGATTCCATCCTTATAATAAACGATAAAGTGGGACGTTTCTACTATAAACAAAATTCTCCTAACGCACGCTTCGCGCGCGGTAATTTCTCTTTTTGACGCACTTGTTATGAAAAAAATCGTCCCTTACACGTGCAAAAACTTCTTTTTAACTCGGGCTCCAACTTTCACCCTCGCCGAAAAATAGTTTTCCCGCACTAGTTAGGTAATGTACTATTATGACGTTCTGCTACTACATGTACTTAAATATTAGTACTAAAGTTACTATCTTTACGTTTTAAACAGTTCAAAAGTATTAATTAAAAAAAAATGTGGGTACAGTCGCCATCAGACATATCGTACCATCCGGAGCGCTCAAAAATATCTAAACACGCCTCTATTGTTATGGCAATAAAGGCGTGTCCATTTTTTTTAATTCTCCAGACCCTACGATATCTCGAATTGAAAAAAGTAGCTACATGTATAGATAAACGGTCGAGTCTATGCAAATGTGCATATATTTTTAATTTTATCTGCAAGGGGCAAATGCAGACTGCCTAACTTAGGGTCTCACCCTTTTACCACCCTCCCAATTAAATGTATACCCTATAACTGCACTATTATGATTCATTTTAGTCTACCTTACAATCGGATTGGTGGAACAAATTAGTTAATCGTTCCTAGTCCTTATTTCAAGCGAGTAAAGCCTACTTTAAGTCAGATAATACTACAGTGGGTATTTTATTCGAAATTTGTATGGTATTGTAATTGGTTTAAAGTTCGTTTTGTGTTGTGTTTAAATCCAGTCTATATCCAGTATAATGAAGTTCGGTTGATTGTGTTTGACTAGATATTGCGTTTTCGGGAATGTTCGGGGCTTAGCGGGAATAATGAGAACTAATTACTGTAAAATGATTAAAATTAGTTACGTAACATAAAAAAAATGTAGGTACAGGTACATAGAATAAAATAGTACATTTCCTAACTAGTGTGGGAAAACTTTTTTTCGGCGAGGGTGAAAGTTGGAGCCGAGTGAAACGAGTGCGACAATCACCAGAGTTACGTTAGAGTACGATTTCTAAAACAACATGAGGTCCCAGATGGGATTCGAACCCATATCCTCAGCTTTCGCGGATGATGTCTAAATCACTTGGCCATTCAGTCTCAGCGGACAGACTTCGCATTTCTGGGATATACAGTGTAACCATGGCAATAAAAGAAAAAAAAGTCGGTTCACCCAGGTATAGATTGGAATTCTTCGTAATGTCTCTTTTTTTAATGTTAATGCATATTTCATAACAATCATAACTATTTGATTCGACTTTATTTTTTCTGAGCTATCACCAAAGCACGCAGTATTGTGTACAGATCAGTGCATTGCATACGTAAATTTATACAGCCAACCCATTTGTTTGCGAAACAGTAAATGCCGGTACGGGGCATGTTTACCCGCCAACGGGGGAGGTTGGAACACGATAGGGCACGTAGCTTACGGGCCTGTGGCAGCCTTTGTCCATCAGCCATACAATGGTTACTGAAAATATAAATCAACTAGTAGATATGAACCTTGTCCTATGGACATAAGTTCTGAAATATAGATTGTGTTGACATGATACTGGCTGTTACTGAAACCGAAGGACATTATTTTAGACCAACATCTTTTTTTTTTTAAATCAGTTTTTTTTTATTAGGATATAAATACTAACTAATTATACAATTTTTATGATAGTATCGTAAAACCACATTGTTCGTGAAATATAATTTGACCGATTGTTACCTATCTTACTTATGACATTTTGTTTTGCGTAAGCACTTACTAGACAATCAGCAGACGAGCACTTTTCCATTGTTAATGACACAAATCAAAAGGTCGTAAGTAAGATAACTGTCGGTCAAATAATATTTCCTGAACTTTACCTCATTCCACAGTAGGTACTTACTTATAATCTTATAAAACACGATTTACAAAATAGTCGTATAAGGAAGGAGACAGAAAGTTAAATGGAATTAACATTTAGTAAATAAGTTAATTACCGTAAATTTAATTCATCATCATCATCATCATCATATCAGCCGAAAGACGTCCACTGCTGAACATAGGCCTCCCCCAAAGATTGCCACAATGACCGGTCCAACGTAAATTTAATTGCTATCTAAGTATATCTCGTAATAATAGAAAAAATATTAAGAATATTGAAAGGATGCTTGAAAACACGATTCTTAGGGTTAAATCAAGATGATGACAAATAAAATAAATACTTCTAAGTTGGAATGAACCTGTAAGTGCATTTTGCGATTCTAAATGGGGTTGCACTTCCAATTGATTAAATAAATCATGATTACGCGCAGAATTACTGACGGGGTAATTGGTTGGGTAGTGCGATACGGGGGTGAAGTAGTTATATAAATCCATTTAGGGGGTTGCATAATTCGTTTTCTGAACGATAATAATTACTTCTTATTTTCTTTTGTTCATTTCTTACGTAAGCCCATTCCTTAGTAGTTTTCAACCGACTTCTAAAAGTAGGTTCCGTAAACTGGGCTTACATTGATCAATTTTAAAGTTTAAACTTCAATATTTTCTAAAATTAGGCGTAAAAAATCCAAAAATAAAATAGTAACATCAACTTTTTGTTATCTTTCTCGGTAAAAAAATTTGAAACGATACTTTACTACATTTTTAATGTATAGACCGCGGCGTCCTTCTGGCTCAAGTAGAGAGTGAACTTCCTGAAATTTATGGATATCTATGGCAGTGTTACGGTTCGGCGTCGAGTCTCATGTACAAAGAAAATGAGATTCCGTCTCTTGTGGGCTGCCAGCAGGGGGATCCGTTAGGTCCAGTGATTTTTAGTTTAGGGATCCACCCGATAATCACCCAGCTTACTTCCGAATTGAACTGCTGGTACCTCGACGATGGCATTATCGGTGGTAGTGGATCAGCTGTTTTGACCAATTTAAAAACGGTTATTGATAGGTTTGCGGAAGTTGGTCTTACAGTAAATTTTGATAAGTGTGAGCTGTTTATTTCAGACACCATTTCCCCCGACTTTCGGACATCTTTTATCGATGACATAAAGCAGCTCACACCAAACATTGCCATTTTGTCTCGCGCTACCCTAACACTCCTTGGAGCCCCGATTTTGGAAGAGTCTTTGCCGGCTTTGATAGACTCCAAAATTGAACATTTTAACAGGTGTTCGGACCTGCTATTCAAAATTAACCCCCACATGGCAATTTATCTGTTGCGCCTCTGCCTTTTCTCTCCGCGGTTTTTGTATATTCTACGCTGCGCTCCCGTATGGAAGTTTCCTTCACTTACAGAAGCCGTGGACCGTTTATTGAAGGATGCAGTTAGTAGAATTTTAAATGTGAGTTTTACTCTGCCGGCGTGGTCTCAGGCGACCCTCCCGATAAAGCTTGGTGGATTGGGTATCCGGTTGACGGGGGAATTGGCGCTTCCGGCGTTTTTGTCATCTGTCTACGGCTCATGCACTCTCGTTGGCGGTATTCTTCATACTCCTTCAACCGCTAGCGTAGTGGTGTCGTACATGGCAGAGGCAGAATCGGCGTGGGCGGCAGACCATTCCGCCGAGCAGGTCCCGGAGGACAAGTCGAGCCAAGCGGCGTGGGACGTGTATAATGTCAGGTCGCGGCATCAGCTTCTCCTGCAGGGTTGCCTTGACCACCTGGAACGGGCCAGGCTCCTGGCTCTGTCGGAAAAGGAGTCAGGGTGTTGGTTGCACGCACTGCCATCGCGCAACTTGGGCACCGTTTTTGAGCCGAGTGCGCTCCGGATTGCGATTTGCTTGCGCCTGGGCTTAAAAATTTGTGAATCCCATGCCTGCAGTCGCTGTGCCCAGCCGGTGGATGCTCTGGGTCGACATGGCCTGTCCTGCAGGATGAGCGCTGGTCGCCTTTACAGGCATTCTACATTAAACGATTTGGTCCGCCGCGCTCTTAGCACCGCCTTTCTTCCCGCGACTTTGGAGCCTTCAGGTCTTTCGGCGGTTGACGGCAAGAGACCTGACGGCTGCACTCTCATGCCATGGAGTTTCGGTCGCCCCTTGGTGTGGGACGTCACCTGCGTCGACACGTTGGCGCCGTCCTACGCTGAAGGGTCTGCTCGGAGGCCTGGATCAGCCGCGGACCAGGCTCAGACACTCAAGCGCCGCAAGTATGCGTTTTTAACGAACGAATACGAGTTTGCCGCGCTTGCTATGGAGACACTGGGTCCGTGGTCCTCCGACACTAAAAGGGTAGTCAAGGAAGTGTCGGCGCGGCTGATTGGAGTCTCGGGCGATCCTAGGGCGGGGTCGTTTGTCCAGAGGCTGGGTTTGGCGCTACAAAGGGGGAATGTCGCCAGCATTTTGGGGAGTTTTCCGGAGGCAGGGGACCTTAGGGAGGTTTTTTATATTTAATATTAAGTTAAAATATTTTAGTTAGTTTTGTAATTAAGGTTTTTATTTTTAGGCTAATTATAATTATTTTAGTTTACTTTTAAGATCATTATTAATTATTGTAACATGTATGAAGATAGAATCTTCTTATAAAATAAACAGTCAAATGGATAGACATATACCATAACCAACTATACGTAAGATTCTGATCAGTTTTGACAAAGGCATCCATGAGAAAGCCATATAAGTCTAAAATTGTGAAAAACTATTTTTCTCTTATTTTTTCCTAATCAGTATGCCATACTGAAGGGGCCCTTAATGTTCAGTTAGTAACCATTGATATATATATGTACGTGTACCTGAAAGCGTTTAAGATCTGTTAGTGGATAACAAACTTAGCTAAATTGAGGGGAAAATACCCTAAAGCCTTTAATAATCAGCTACATTTTCTGAATGTACGTTGGGGAGTTGGTACGTTTTCTCGAACATTTGCATACGAGTAATAAAATTAAGTAACCTGGGAATATATGGTATATCTAGAAGTCCATTATTTATGGAAGTATGGTTAAAGGTGCATTCAGACCAAACGAGCATTCGCTATTCTATCCCCCACTACGAAATCAACGAATCACGTTTTGTGTAACGATCGAATTTCGTCGAGTACGGGGTTAGAATAGCGAATGCTCGTTTGGTCTGAATACACCTTGATACTTGTAGAGTATAACTTAATTTTAGTCAGGTTCGTAACGACAATCAGGCACTAAATTTCACGAAGACAGATATTTCCTAAAGAACGCAATTCACGAAATTTCATAAAGTTTAAAAAAATATATAAATATTGGTAGTCTTATACTCTTACCAAAGAAAAAACGACCCAGATGGGAATCGAACCCACGTGCTCAGCAGTGTGCACGTGGGTTCGATTCCCATTCCCACCTCGGACGTTGGTGATCTTGGTCGTTTTTTATTAGGGTTCCGTAGCCAAAATGGCAAAAACGGAACCTTTAGAGATTCGTCCTGGCCGTCTTTCCGTCTGTCACAGCCGATTTATAAATGCTGCAGAACTGAAATTTGGTAAAGATATGTCTTGCATAAACCGCTACTGAATTATGATACTATAATGTAAAAAAAAATAGGGGTTGGGGCCCTCCATACATGTAACTGAGGGATAGATTTTTTTTTCTATGTACCTATATGTATAAGTGTGTGGGGTAGGTATCAATAGAAAGATCTTTGAAAATGTTATAAAGGTTTATATGTCACATTTTTATTTAATCAAACCGTTTTCGAGTTATCAGCTCGCAAAGTCTGAAAAATGTGTCTCTCTCTATTTTTTAAACCACGCGGTACAAAATTATTTTATGCATTATTAACAAACTCTATCAACGATTTTTGGTTTGATTAAATTATCTCTTATAGTTTTTGAAGTAGGTTGACTTAACTGTATTTTTTTAATGATAAATTGATAATGGTACGGATCCCTTCGCGCGCGAGTTGGACTCGCACTTGGCCGGTTTTTTGGTATATGACATCCAATATTTATAATTTATATAATATTAAGTAGTGTGACTACTGGGGAAAAAATAAAAAGCACAAATCAAAATATTTAGTTAATAAGTCATTTGATTTGGGTTTTCACAAAAATTTCACACAGTTTATTAAACGTATACTTAACAATAAGTACAACAATAAACTTAGTAAGCTGTAAAAAATAAATAAATTTTACTGTACATTTTTTTAGTGTAAAATATTGTAGGTAGGTAACAAATAATAGGTACCTAGTATTATTTATTAAACAATCAGTCAAAAAACTCAATTTTCTTTTGTATTCAAAACGTTCTCGGTCTATACGTATCTACTCAGTTCAATACGCGTGTACGTTTTCATATATCAGAACTTGGTCTCAACAGTTTTACCTAAAATCCCTTAAGCATAAAATATAGCCACATCAACCACTTCAAATATCCAAAACTGCATGTGGCAAATGGCGAAGCACAATAGAAACCATGAATCCCGAGCGCTAAGGGGTTTCAAGATTTATTGCCAAACAGTTTCCCCAAAAACAACCCTCTCTATCAACACCGAAGGAAAGGAAAAGGACATAGTAAATGACATTGAAAACGCGAGACGTGATAAGTATGAAAAGGGGATTCTTAATAACGCTATTTTCCGAAGGGAACTAAATACAATGCAACGGATTGGTCTACAGCAATTTTAATTTTGCGTTTTACTTGCACTGTATATCAACAGTTTAAAGTTGATTTTCCTTTGTCTGTATAAGTATTTATTGTCCTTAGTTTTAAAACGGATTTTGAACTTTATTGTAATAAGAATAAGAGTGTAAGCAAAGTGCTTCTCCAGCCAGACCACTGGACTGTTACTCTGTTACTATCTTACGTTTTATGAAACGGCTGAACCTACTTACCAGTTTAAGTTTGCTTTTACATTACGGACATTTATTAAGCTCAAGGTCAAAGTTACATTGGTTTCGGAATTTCAAGCAATGGTTTGCAATAGCAACGGAAACCTAAGGCTGTTTTCACACTATCCGATTCGATCACAGTCGGACGTAGGATCCGACACCTGGGTGCTTAGACAAGTAACCAATCGCTAACGCTTAATCGTCAATCGTAAACGAAAGGCAAAGAGTGACAGAGAGGGAAAACTACGATACGCTACTAAGCGTTAGAGTGACAGGAACGGAATTGAAATCTACAATTGTTATAAGGTCGCGGTAGGTCGATATCTATATAATATCTAACCTGGTATGATCGGTTAATACAGTCTTATTCTTCTTTATCGATTGGCACGAAAGAAAAGTGCTAGACGATTACGAGTAAATAGTACATGATTATTACAAAAACTAGATTTTTTCGTTGACACTCAATTCTTTTGGGCAAAATGGGTTTGTTAAAAATGTTATCTTCCTTAAATGATTCTTATTAAAAATGATATCGATTGACCCTAAAAGAAAAGCAAAGCGTCTTAGTTTACTCTTTGGCATAAAAGCTGGTTTTTGCGTTGATACTTTCTTTACTTTAATTGCAGATATTTTTTAATTGTGAACAGAATAGAAAGCATTTATTCAGACAAGACATCGTTACTGTCAAACTAGTCAAGTCAAACTTGACTTTTCTTTTTGGTCAAACTTTATTTTTTCTGCAAATTACTACTACTATAACTAAATCATCATCGAAAAGAAAGTATGAGTTGATTATAAAGAAAAACTAGTTTTGCACATTTTATACTGCAATATTTTGTATCCTATCCGGTTCAGGTTCGGATAGTGAGCAAGCCCTTTAACGATGAATTTCCTTAATAATAGTTGTCAGACAGCGAAGCAGTGATTCATCATTGTTGTAAAATTTAATAAGATCTTTGAAGGATGTTTTCACTGAAAGGTTCCGAAACTTTCCCTGGTGCGGATAATTTGGCCCCTGTCAAATTTAGCACCCTTAGGCTAAGGGGTGGAGGGATTTGAAAAGTATAAGTTTGCTAAGAGATGATCGGATAGGTACTTAAGTTTAATCGGAAAATTTTGAATTGATGCCATTTTTCAGGCTTTGTGAACAAGATAGGGATTGAGAAAGTTCGAAACTTTTTTCGATAGAAAGAAGTAATAGCTATTAGGATAAAAATAAAGACGGAGAATGATCATTAAAACAGTGAAGTGATAGTGTTGTGAAATGTGTATAATGTGACGTTAATCGATTCATGTTTATTTCCTACTTTTACGCCCTACCCAATCTAAGAGATATTGTGTGTAAAAATGAGATACTACAAATAAGTAGGTACTGAACAAGGCGTACTTATTTTTTATTTGTTGATGCGCTGACTGGATTTGCGGCTTTTAACACAACAATTATGCCCAATGATAAATAAGAGTTACCATCATTTTCAACTACTGGTTGATTAATTTTGCTCTGGAGTGACAATAAGGCAAAAGTAATCTCGACCATTACATTTTGACTTTAATTTCTGGTCTTCACTGGTCCTTATCCAAGTGCTTAAAATTTCATTTGTGTACAAGTGACTAAGTACCTATCACCAAATACCATTACTATACTTTAGTGGTTAGCCCGTGAGTGTCCCCCCGATGGCGGAGCACTGCTCCTGATCCTTGTGGTAAAATTTCTTATGTATACCAGTGACTATGTACCAATTACCAAGTACCATTACTATAGTAGTTTAGTGGTTAGTGCCTGTGAGTGTCCCCCTAATGGCAGAGCACTGGTCCTGGCTCACTGGGGAACAACAAGTAAGAATAAGGCAAAAGTAATCTTAAACAGAACGTACATTACTTTAACCTTCCATTTGTACCCCAGTGATTATTAGAGTTAGTACAGAGACTGTAGTGATTGTCACATGAGTGTCCCCTCAATGGCGAAGCAATTCTCCTTATCCATGTTCTTAAGATTTCATTTGTGTACCACCAGTGACCAAGTACCATTACTATAGTAGTTTAGTGGTTACCCCAAAAGTGCCCCCCAATGGCGGAGCACTGCTCCTGATCCATGTGTCTATTTCATTTGTGTACCAGTGACTAAGTACCAATTACTAAGTACCATTACTATAGTAATTTAGTGGTTAATAGTGCCCAAGTGTTCCCCCGATGGCAGAGCACTGGTCCTGGCTCACTGAGGGGCAGAACAACAAGTAAGAATAAGGCAAAAGTAATCTTAAACAGAACTTACATTACTTTAACCTTCCATTTAAACCCCAGTGATTAATGGAGTTAGTACAGAGACTGTAGTGATTGTCACGTGTCCCCCCAATGGCGGAGCACTGCTCCTGATCCAAGTGCTTAAGATTTCATTTGTGTACCACCAGTGACTAAGTACCAATTACCAAGTACCATTACTATAGTAGTTTAGTGGTTACCCCAAAAGTGTCCCCCCAATGCGGAGCGATGGCCATGCTGATATTATTCCAAGTGCTTAAGAATTCTTTTGTGTACCAGTGACTAACTTAAGTACCAACTACCAAGTACCATTACTATAGTAGTTTAGTGGTTACCCCAAAAGCGTCCCCCCATTGGCGGAGCGCTGGTCCTGTTGATATTATTCCAAGTGCTTAAGAATTCATTTGTATACCAGTGACTAACTTAAGTACCAATTACCAAGTACCATTACTATAGTAGTTTAGTGGTTAGTGCCTGTGTCCCCCTGATGGCGGAGCACTGGTCCTGGCTTACGGGGGGGGAGACGGGGGAGTACACCTACAGCCCCCCCACTCGGCCGTCGCGGCCCCCCCACCGCCCGCTGGTGAAGGTCGCCACTAGTGCTCATCTTCACACCATTGCCAGGTAAGTGCCTAAAGTAACAAAGATGGAAGTAGTAAGCGTTTAAGCAATAGCATTTAGAGAAGTATTTTAATTTTTAAAGCCAATTGTAATTATGCCATGTGGTGACGGCAGTAAGAATACATTTGTCACCACCCCAACTCCTCCTGCGGGTGTCGTAAGGGATTGAAGTGTCACTGACCATTCTACAAGATTGATGATGGGCAGCAGCGTCATCATAGTGGATACATTACTGCGATCACCAATCCGCTTGCCCAGCGTGGCGATTATGGGCATTTACCTCCTAATGCATCTATACGCATAGTTAATAGGAGAGGCCTACGTCCAGCAGTGGACTAACATAGGCTGATGATGATGATGATGTAATTAAAAAGTATCAAAAATCATAATCATACACACAATTATAGGAGCGTTTGTTTCAGTTGTTCATTAAAATATCATTTCGTTTCGTTTATTGTTAGGTCATGACTCATGATTGTCATGAACATATTTTTACATAATAAGGTCTTATAGCTAGTTTGACACCCTGTTAGGGCACACAATATTTGTTATTTAAGTTAGATACTGAAAATTACATTCACGACAATAGTTTAGCGGCGACGTGGTTTGCTTTTACTTTCGTGACACTAGTGTGCCTAAGTTTATACTCATATAATTGTCTTAAAAGAGTAATCTTGTGCTACTCTTCCTGCCCATTTTATTAATACTTTTGCCCCAACTCTAGTGGCTCTAACAGTGTGATGAAAATATTCGTTTGAGATTTGTACACCAGGGTCGCGTTTTATAAAGTTACATTTTACAATTTCGCTGTTTGCCTATCTAGCGCACGCACATATTGGCTAGAAAAAGAGGCAAACAGAAAAATTGTAAATTGTACCTTTATAAAACGCGACCCTGTAATTACACATTACCATTTACTAGAGTTAGTGGTAATATAGTGCCCCCTGTAAGTGTCCCCTCAATGGCGGAGCACTGGCCCAGGCTCACAATATTTATTAATTACTTCAGCAACAGGCCTAGCCAAGATGATATTCTGAAATCGTATACGATAAGCGAAAAGTCACGTGATCACAATAATGTATGGAAATGCTCACGGGACTTGTCGTACGACTCGTACGAATACCAATATATTCTCATACATTTATTACGTATCGCTTATCGTTAGGCTTAGGAGTTTTGGATGCTCGCCGTGGTTCTAGGAGCGAAAGAGTCGCGATTATGGTAAAATTTTGACTTTTTGCGAAGTCGAAATCAAAGTAGATTTATATTTTCTTGTTTGTACCTATATAATTAATCCGGCTTGTACCAACTACCAATGAGTTTCTCGAAACTTATTTAAGAAATGTCAATGGATATTTGCGAGCATCTAAAAGTCCTAAGCATACTTATCGTATACGATTGCAGAATGCAACTTGACTATGCCTGCTGCTATTACTTTTTCATCACACTTGCTGTCTAAGCTCGCCATTGCTTGCGCGCGTAGCGGGAGTAATAGAAAAGTGGTATTCCCTAGGGAGTAATAGAAATGTCAGTACGTCATTTAATAATATTATGTCTTAAAACTTATTTTTTTGTCGGCAAGTGTGATGAAAAACATTGTATGCATCACGGTAGATAAGCGGAATACTAACTCGAGTCATAAAATCCCTCCACCTAACGGCGTCGGGCTTCTAACACTCTCGTTAGTAATTCCGTACTTACCTCCCTGGATGCACAATGTACTATTACAGAAAATTAGTAATATTTTCCATTCTGTTGCATATAACGGCCTTGTCACACCATTGAGATTACGCGTGCAGTGGCACAAACGTATAATTTGTCAGTCATGATGATTGACGGTTTCAAGACTATCTACGTATACAGAGATGTATACGAGTATACATATCGTCAGCCTCTGTAGCCTAGTTGGTAGTGCATGGCTCTGCCTACGAAGCTGGAGGTTCCGGGTTCGAATCCCGGCGAGGGCATTATTTGTGTATTTATTTATTTATTTAAACCTATGGGAAACAAACAGGCAAATACAACACATATTAGTCAAATCACAATACATAAACACAAGCCACACAGATTCCACTAATGAATCGATACATATATTATCTGTTGCTCAGAATTATTACTAAGTACATATTTATATGTGAAGCAAAATTTTAATCTATCTATTTTATTTAAGTGACCTGGAATTTATAATTCAATTACTATTTCTAATATAATTTTTTATTGCGGATACATACTTATTGATTTAAGGTTAAATGAAATATATCGATGTCGCCAAATTTTTCGTTATAAATCTTACATGCTCTAGGTAATAAGAACCTATTTCTTGCATAAGTAGTTCGCCCAGATTTTGTGGAACGAGTTCGCCGATCGGGACATCTAATAATAAAAATTATCACAAATGTTTGTTCCTTGGTCATGGCTGTGTATGTATCTAAGTATCTATACGTATGTATCTATTATATATATTGTCGCCTGGTACCGAAACTACAAGCCTTAATTGAGCTTACCGTGGGACTAGGTTGATTCGTGTAAGATGTCCCAAGATATTTATTTATTTATTTATATGTAGACAGGTTCAGGTATAATAACTATAAGACAAAATAACAGTTGACTAAAATGCTACTATTATCTTCAAACAAAAACTTTAGAATGACAGCTGTCTCTTGCTTAAAATTCGTTTAAGTTACCGTTTCAACCGTCACTTAGTATTCTAATGCCGTTTTTCATGAAAAATCGACGGAGTCCCAACGGAACTCGCGATATTTCCGAACCAAAATATATAATTCTAGCTTTGAACTGAATTGCATTCAAAAATCACCTCTATTGTTGAAACTTTAAGAGTAGTATGTGTTTTAAGAAGTAGTAAGTTGTATTTATTTCTTTGAGTTTGTTTTGACCCAAGCATGAACTTTAACATTTGCAGTCAATTTCACTCTTATTCTTTAGTACTAAAGCATACTTTCGGTACATCCGACTGCAAGATATATATTTAACTAATGATGTTTAACTTCAAACTTAGTTATGCCGTCGAAAACGCACTTTCTTAGTAAGAAATGTTAATGGTTGAACTGCAAATGCAATTTGGTAATGCAGTTGTTGCAAACCGTTGACAGGTTGATGTATTATTGCAGTTTCTCAGAGGAATTCATTAAAACTTAATGTATGGAAGCCATATATATTTCATACGCATGCTTTTATTGTGTTTATTTTAATAATTGTTGTAATTTTTAAATGTAATGTCTGGCGTAGATAAGCGACAATTTTCATTAACGTTATATATTGTTTTATATGTTTCTAGTAAATGGGGGTCATAAGTATCAAGTATAATTAATACAAATGGGACATTCGTACAAAGAATCCATGATGTGGTGACGGCAGTAAGAATACATTTGTCACCACCCCAATTCTTCCCGCGGGTGTCGTAAGAGCCGACTAAGGGATTGAAGTGTCACTGACCATTCTTTGATAGAAGATTGACGATGGACAGCAGCGTCATCATAGTGGGCACATTACTGCGATCGCCAATCCGCTTGCCCAGCGTGGCGATTATAGCCTTTTACCTCCAAATGCAGCGGCCACGACATTGGTCTAAGGCGACCAGCGGCGAGCGAATCCATAAGTTGGAACGAGATGTCGATATGGGAACTCCCTCTCGCACGTATGGTTTTCCGCTAAGTCGATCGCCTTAGAGCAATGTCGTGGCCGGGCCTTAATGCGTCATATTAATGGCAATCAGACAAATTCTCATTTAAATTGGCTTGTGATATTATAAAGACGAGGTTAATTTCCTAGAATTTCAATCCAATTTGGTATCCCATATTTATGTAGTACTCCCATAGTTCCATAGTTTATTTTTATAGAATCCTCTCTATAAACTTTAACTGATATGATAGCAATTCGCAATTGGCAATGTCCAGTTCATTTAAAAATACTACGATACATTAACCCATTATAAGCCATTAAAGAAACTGTGAACCATACAAAAACGTTAATCATGCTTTAACTAACAATTAGTCAAAGCCATTACTGTGACTTTAGTTAATTATCTCCTGGATTTTGCAACTCCTTTCCTTTTATTATTAAAGTAAAACACTAAAAAATCGAACAGAAATGAGCAGGTTTTTATTTTAGACGTACTATTTCTCGCACTAGTACAGCGCCATCTACGAGTATTACTGGAAATGTCTTTATATTTTCTCAAATTTGCAATGAAATGTTGGCATTACGTACATACGACAAATTAAACCAGGAAGTACCATCTCGTTGGTTTGATGATTGAACTTGATATCCAAAGGCATTTTATTACTACTTTGCAGTCTTAGGACTGAACCGGACCTGCTTTACAAAGTTAAATACCGGAAGTAACTTGTAAAGTGACAAAACATCTTGGCATTTCACCGTAAATAGTACATTACTATAGAGGACGGGAAACGAAGGGTTACAGGCCAAGTAGATATATCTATCTAGATAGGAATACGCGGCCTGTAACCCTGTTTCTCGCCGAGATTTGTCTATCGAGAAACAGGGTTTCTCGCCGAGAAACTGGTGCTTTTCTCAAACTTGCCATGAAATAAAACGAACTGATTTCGGCGAACCACACTATTCAATTTGTAAATAAACCAATAGTACAGTATCGTAAAAAATAAAAAAAAACATTCGCGCCTAACTTTTTTTTAATCTGTTTGAGGTATCCTTTTACTCGGTGGTATAGACATTGGTTCTTAGGTTATTTTTTTTTTCTGTGGCTGAATGTCAAGACCTAGTGTCACAATTTGACGTTTCAAAACAAAAGACAGTTTGTTTGCAGTCCTAGGTGTGAAATAAATACATGAAATCTCTTTACATATCATCTTAACATATGACACCGGATACATAGTATTTCCGGGTTTCATTTAAAGTAAGTAACATCAACATTCCGTAGCAAGTTTGAGAAAAAATACTTATGTCAATGTCACCGGGTACAAGATTATCACAAATAGTTCAAAAAAATTTAGGTATATATATTTTTTTTATTATTATTTTGTAAATTCGTTTCGTTTTTATTTTGTAAATTCGTTTCGTTTTTGACTTATTAGTTTGTGTACTGTAAAATCACTTTCGATTTTTTATTTTATTGCAAGTTTGAGAAAAGCACTATACAAATCTCGGCGATAAATAAATCTACTTGGCCTGTAACCCTTGGTCTGTTCCTCTAATAGTAATGTACCATTTCAAAAAAATTTTGTAGTAAAACTAAATAAAATAAATGAAAAATCAGTACCCATTTTAAAGGCTTGGACACGACAATAAAATAAATTAAACCGGGCGCCTTTAGAAAAATGTACGTACCACAGATTCAAAATCACAGACACGATAAAATCTCAAAGACTAATAGGCTCAGAGCAGAGTCCCGTCACGTAGCACCAAGGGAGGCATAAATATAAACACAAGCTTGTTCTATATGTAAATTCGCACATTCGTGTTATTGTTTTGACGCAGGTGTAAGTTGTTTTTATCTGAATTGGTTTTGAGATTGGATGGGGTGCCTTTGAGTTAAAATTTCAATGTTTTTTTGCGACAAAATCGCAATATACGAATGTCGTACTACAAAAGTGCATCCAATTCAACGTATGAATATATTTATTCTTAAACTGAGAACATTTCTCCTCACCTCTTTCTAAATCTGAGTATACGATTTTTTGTTGTGTCTGTATTTGCACCTTTATGGCCAGACCAAACGAGCATTCGCTATTCTAACCCCCTAAAACGTGACCCGTTGGTTTCGTAGAATGGGGGATAGAATAGCGATTAGCGAATGCTCGTTTGGTCTGAATGCACTTTTAAATACTACTTTTCTTCAATTGACTACAATTAACCTGTAGGTACTGGTAAAATAATAGTTGCTCTAATAAGCATTTTATACTAGAAGGATATTTTACTAGCGCGTTTTAGATTATTTCTTCAAATGACCTGTTTTACCATCCGTCCAATAAATTATCTGTCCCGTAAATGTAATCGTAAATGATAACTGATAAGTCACGTGACCATAATAATGTATGGAAATGGTCACGTGACTTTTCGTATGAATCTGTCGTTGTCAAACATTTATTACTTTGCTTATCGTATACGATAGCAGGACAGAAAAGCAAAAACAAAATAGGTGATCGACATAAGAATATGCCTACCTGAATGAAATATTCATTTCCAAATACATATGTCCAAATAAAAAGCTGTTTTCTTTCAAACTTCAATTTTTCTACTGCCCTCCTGAACTGTCAAACAGTCTCATTACAGTTGACAGATTGTTTCAGACCCTTCTGTCAAGATTGATGGTGGAAGCTATTCGTTCAAAGACGGTAATAAGCAGTACTACGTGACTTCTGCGATTATTTTACGCTAATGACATATTTTGACAGTTTATTTAATGGTTTTTCTATTTTATTTCCATAAGGCGACATACTTGATGGTTTTTCGTTCAAATGTGTCATTCTACTAATACATTTTTACTGCGATCATTAGGGTTAGGAATTTTGCTGGCATTAGGTGGACAGAGAACAGTGGAGTCGTTGTTTATTTTTTTAATGATTGATTGAATAATTAATTAATCAGAAATAATAAAAAAATATATTATTTTAAACAAGGTTTCGCCAATTTTAAGTATTAAATAATTTCATCTTTAATATTCGAC